>AFAN01000202.1:0-40691 GCA_000218505.1 Schrenkiella parvula
GATCCGAGATCAATTGTTTCCCAAACTTTATGGACTCGGAGCGTAACTTTCATTCTCATTGTCCATATGGTGTAATTGGTTTGGGTTAGCATCAGACATTATATGGTCGACGGCCTGTTCTCCTTCAGCCTGTTGGTTCTCGGAACCAATTGACTCATGTTGCATACGCTTCGCTTTGGATGTTGCCTATGCTCTGATACCAAATCTAGAGTTTGAATACTAATATTAAGATATAAAAGCACTTCTTTTATTAGCTTTAGAAAACTGACTCAAAAACTAAAGCTTCTTAAATCTCTCTCTCAAATCTCTTTAAGGTTTACCACACCTTGGCAACTCTTCATATAGGGAGAGCTCGAGATAATTTCCTAATTAGAATAGGCAAACTAACATATTTGGATGACTCCGAAAAAGAGCTTTTCCTAATATTTTTAATAGCCATTTCTCGGTAAGGTTAGAATATCTTCTTTCCTAAGTCATCTTCTTCTTCTTCAAGCTTACTCCAACATCAAGAATCTTGAACTAGTATTTTAATGAGCAAAGGATCGTAACCAACAAAATCTGAGTTGCAAATTTTAATGAATAATGTTTACCTGATCGATTAATCTGAGTTGCAGATTTTAATGAATAATGTCTACATATTACAATAACCAACGAAAGCTGAGTTTATTGATTTGTTTGGTATAGTGACTAGAGCCATGATATTGAAAAGGTTATAAAATCATGTTCAGAGTTTGGGAACCTAATCAATGAATCAGTAATTACCATTTTCCGGCAGATTCGGCCGGGTCATCATGTCGCAGCAGTTGGAGGCTGAAACGAAGCATGAGGCTTGGTTTTTGTTTTCCAATAACCTAGTTAGGTTCTCTTTAAGAGAGCTTGCAATCATCTCTGACCGGCATCCAATAATAGCCAATGCCATTAAGACGGTTTTCCCCGGAGCTGATAGGTGAAGGATTTGTGATAAGCCTGAACACTCAATCTTCAAAGAATCTCACACAAGAAGATAGAGGCGGCTGCTTCTTTCTCAGAAGTTAAGCAAAACTTTCATTTTATTTCATTAGCAAAATCATGTTTTTTGGGTTACAAGCTGGCAAGAGAGTTTATATAGTAGTCCAGCAGCAGGAGACCTTCTAGGATCAAATTAACACATAAAGAACGGACTGAATTTGCAAAACAACAAATCCATACAAAGACTTAAAAGAAAAGACTCCTACAAAAAAATTTAACAGTCATAATCCTGCAAAAACAAGAACGAGCTTGTTAATTATTCAAATGAACTCAAACATACCTTACGAATTTCTGAACTGAAATGGCATGATCTCCTCTTGAAAGGGTGACAAAAAAATTTCTTACATACCTTGAAGAACACGGGTCCGCAAAGTTGTAGTCTTGAACCTTTCCCTATCTATTTGAACCTGAACTTGACTTGCAAATATCATGTCTATGCATTGCATCTGAACTCATGGATTCAAATTTACATATTTGGATTTTCTTTCATCCTTTTACCATTCTTGCTAATCCAAGTAGCCGATTCATCACTGGAACGGTTTCCCTGCCTTTAGCCTGTCTTTCTTTCAAACCTTGAATGTTTAGTGTGTGGAAAGCCTACTTTTGGAATGAGCTTGGTAGAAAGTATTGGGTTTGAGCCGACAAGGATAACATCTCATGTAGTTCTAGTTCACGATTTATGGACTAGATAGGACTAGGTGGGAGTTCAATTTTAGGTATGGGATTAGTTGTGCTGAAAAGAAACGGTTTTGGGAGAAAAGATGAAGGAAAGAAAGGGGTGAAAGTTCTTAGGAGAGGAAAATGAGAAAAAGGGTACTGATCTAGCAAGGGATTTCGGAGCATTAAAAAAAGAAGAATGATAGGTTCTGTGCAAAAGAGTAAAAGAAAGCTAAAAGCGTATGTCTTATGAAGAAGAAAAGGAGCCATAGTTTGTTAAAGAAGAACTCTGCTGTCAACAAGTTAGTGAAGACCTCTCCTTAGAACGAAATCAAAAACAGGAAAAAATGGTAGAATTAGGATCATCTCTATGGGTTTAGGAAATAGGAAGAAGTCGCCACTGTTTCTTTGGGTAGATGAGATCTTATCCTTGTATGCATAGGTTGGTTTTTACCCTAGGCGTTCTTCTAAAGCTCATTCCTTTCTTGAGAGATCCCTGCTGTGAATCCGATATAACTGTTGAGAAGAGACCAATTCTGTCTCTTGACCTGACCCGTAGCCAAGTGAGTTCATTGAATATGCATAGCTTGATTCATGGTTTCTGCTTAATGAATGTTAAAGGGATTGGTGAATTTAAACGCATGTCTAGGTTGAGATCAAAGTTAAGTTCTGTTGTGAAAAGTATGGATAAAGTCTTTAAGTAGAACTCACTCACCTTGCATCCTAAAACTGTTAACTTGGACATTGATATTATCTTTTCTGCTAGCATGTTTTGGTTCTGAGTCCCCATTTTCAAACCTCTTTTCCATCTCGGTCTTGTTCATTTGCTTGAGAGCAAGCAAAGACTAAGTTTGGGGAGTTGATATGTCTATAATTTCCATGAATTGAGCATTCATTTATCACGATTTTAGCATTGTCTCATCCATTGTGCATACCATTTTTAGTCTTTTTTCATCCATTTGCATACTTACTGTAGTTTGCATTAGCATTGCATACATCCTTGCATTTGGAGATGTTACTAGGTGTTTCTCGGACGATTTGGGAGCTATTCAGGACAAGGACTCGATCATTGAAGCTAGACGAAGAGGAGAGTCAGGAAGAGAAGGAAGAAGGGAGATTTCATCTGACGCGATCACCTGCCTCGACCACCACCTCGAGCCGGGACCGAAAAAGCTGCCGTGAAACTAGCTCGATCAAGCGGCTCGACCATTACTCCGAAGTCAAGCCCAATGCTCAGCTCGACCACATAGATCGAATTAAGACCTCGAGCCCAATGGGCCTGATTTGCGATTCTGTTTTATCTTTTCTAGGGTTTTTTATTTTTGTTCCTATATATACTCTCCCTAGGGGAGTCGACTTTAACTTAGGTTTTCGTGTTTTGAAAGCGTTGCTTCCTAATTTGTAATTCTCTTTAAGATCTTTTGAGCTTTAAGACGTTTTCTTAATCATATCTATTTCTACTCATCTCGATCTATCTATTCATGTTTACTTCATTGATTTTCGTATTTTTGATAATGAAGAGTGAGTAAATCACTAGAGTTCTTGAGGATAGGATAGATCAGTGAGGAAACTTAATCTCCTTAGGTGTTTAAGCGTAGATCCACACAGATCCTTTCTTGTTTAAGCGTTTTTAAAGCCTGTTTATCTCTGATCAATTGAAACTTGATCCAAGGTATTTCATCATCGGGAGATGTTGTTGAAGTATCTGAACCAATTAATTCAAGAGATTTGCATATTCTAGCCTAAGGAATTAGATGTTTAGAATGCTTATCGACTTTAATAGACTGAATCTTATTCCCTGCTTGGTTATGTTTCGCTAAGGAATTAGGTCAGGAAGTAGCTTGGTTTGAGGGCGTCTATCACAGGAGTGAATTCGTCTGGTTTTGAAGTCTATTGGCTAGGGATCAGCTTGATTGAGTTTTGTACCTAAGGTTGATTAAGGAGAGTCACTGGTCGATTACCCCATCCTTAAGAGCTTGCTTTCTCATTACTTGTTTGACACGTTGCTTGCTTGCTTCATTCTTCATATTTGCGTTTTACATCTTTTAGTTTTTAGATTCACTCTTGCATTTTATTCTACCTTATCACTTAGGATTTTAGATTCTACCACTGAAACTGTCTTGCCTGAGTTAATCTGCTCTGATCATATCTTAGTTGCTAGCACAACACCCATTTGGATTGATAACCTATTCTACTGCGATGACCATGATAATGCATATGGTAATTGATCAGTAAACCACGATAACACATAAAGGACGGACTGAACTTGCAAAACAACAAACTCGAAACAAGGACTTAAAAGAAAAGACTCCTACAAAAAAAATTAACAGTCATAATCCTGCAAAAACAAGAACGAGCTTGTTAATTATTCAAATGAATTCAAACATACCTTACGAGTTTCTGAACTGAAATGGCATGATCTCCTCTTGAAAGGGTGAGAAAACAATTTCTTACATACCTTGAAGAACATGGGTCCGTAGAGTTGTAGTCTTTAGTTGCTTTTGAGCATCTTCTTGCATTTCTTTAATAGTCTTATCTTCTTGAATTTCTTCATGCGCTATGAGTGTTCATGAAAGTTTCTACCGATATGTTGAAATCCTCTATCAATCTTCTCGTGCCTGATCTTGTTCTTCGAGTTTGCTTCATAGTGGGTATGTTGATGATATTTTCTTCAGATTCGGTTGAGCTGGTTGAGATGTCCTCTAAGCTTATATTAACTTGGACATAACATCACCATAAGATTCAGAAAGACTCCAATGGTAGCTTTGGCGAAGAAGGATGCTAAGGTATATCGTCTAATACAGTTTACCGATACTTTTGAAGTGGTTCATCGTCAAGACAGTGAACTAGCAAAGTACTTGGAAGAGTCTGATTTTTGACTGTCTGCATTTGCACATATTCCAGGAGAAAAATATGATATCATGACAAGCAGCTTTGCATAATCCATTAATGGTGCGCTTAAGGAAGACAGAGCCTTTCCTATTGCCTTTCGTGGCTTCTATTAGAAAGGTGCTATCAAGAGGGTTTGCAGAAAGGCGCGACGGAGCTGCGTCATTGACAACAAACCTCACACCAAGTGATGAACTCATGATGCATGTGAGACATGGGAACATGAGGAAGTTAACTCTTCAGTGGATTGATTCAAACCGTAGCCACGTTATGCGTTGAGCACTTGACAGTATGCTTGATCTAAAAAAAGGTATGACACATCCAAAAAAATTTTCGGCACTAGTTTATGAAA
Organism: Schrenkiella parvula; assembly: GCA_000218505.1. Taxonomy (NCBI): domain Eukaryota; kingdom Viridiplantae; phylum Streptophyta; class Magnoliopsida; order Brassicales; family Brassicaceae; genus Schrenkiella; species Schrenkiella parvula. The sequence continues at coordinate 4,907 of AFAN01000202.1, forward strand.
ATCAATATGAATCTGCCTGATTATTAAAAAGTTTTTTGGCATTCGTTTTTGAAAATTTAGTGGCCATGTTTATATGCTCAGTTTTGATTCATATTGTATTTGTAAACAATATGATGTCGATAAGATCCCCTGCGAGCTCTCAATTAAAGCAGCTGATAGTCAGAAAATTGATGAAGCTACCTTGATGGATCCTCGTTTCACAACGGGGCACTTGCTTGCATCATACCCAGAACCAATTAACCCTATAGATGAAGAATTGATCTCACAACAGAAAATACTTAGTAAATAGTGTCTGCCACCACCCATCAACAAACAAAATGGTACACCAAAGATGAAGAGATACCTATGTGTAATTGAAAAGGCCAAGCGTTACAAGCACAATCTATTGAAAAAGAAAGACCACTCAACAAATCCGAGCAATCCACCTCCAGCATCAGAGAAGCGTTGTCGTAATCAATCTTCGAGTACTCCATAAACAAAGAAGGAAAAATATATTCTGCAGAGTACTCCATCCAGGTATCCATCATCAAGGAAGAACGCAAAACATTCAGAGAGTACTCCATCCCCAAAGATGACTGTGAAATTTCGGCCGACAACTCCATCCCTAACAATGGAAAAAGAGACTTTTCTAGAGTACCCAAACACCAAAAAAGGTACTAGTACATTCCCAGCATAGTCAAAAACCAAAGAAGGCACCAGTGCATTCCCAGGCATTGAAGAAAAAGAGATTTTATGTAGGAACACTAAATGCCACAAACCTGGATAAAATTTTAAGACTATTACTTGGCTTTTGGCTTGCCTTGTCCTTGCGCTAATCTGCAAAAGACTAACTTATAGGCCCTGGCTGCACTGGTGGAATATTTCAAGTAAAGGATCAAAGTCTCGTCGTAGTTTGGCAAACTTCAGTAGGAATGGATTCGACCATGAATGACTAGTTCAAACACTAGGGAATCCTGTAGTTATAAATATGAGGAATCCAGAAATGAATGTTTACCAACACTAGCGGTTATCCAACTCATTAACGGAGTCATTCTTTCAAAGAACAAGATAACCGTAGAGGTTTGTACATCAAGGCTGATTAGCGGCAATTTTTACGCTAACCACAAGCGAAAGGCAGGTCAGTAGCAAGGGTGTAGAAAGCTAGCAGCAAGTGGTTGGCAAGGTAATAGCAAAACGAAGCCATGTTGATATGGACTCCATGATTATTGAGCCAATTACTTGTTTAATTCCTGAAACTACATACAAAAGAACTCCTTTATTGCATAGGCTAAGTGCATAGGTTTTCAAAGGAAGACGGGTGAGCTACAAGAGTGTGGCAAGCAAACAGCAAGTGGTTGGCAAGGTAATAGTAAGAAAAAGGAAGGTCGATACGGACTCCATGATTATTGAGCCAATTAATTGAGTAATTCCTGAAACTACATATAAAAGGACTCCTTCATTGCATAGGCTAAGCGCATAGGTTTTTTAAGGAAGGCATGTTAGCGTCAATCTTGTGCCAAACTAACGGCAAGTTGTATGCAAGCACACGGCACATAAAAGGGAAATTAATGCGGACTACACTGAGGTTGGAGCCAATTACTTGCCTAATTTCTGACACTCCATAATAAATGACTCCTGTAACGAGTAGGCCAACCGCATAGATTCGTAAAGGAAAACAAATTAACGAAAACTGATGGGCAAATAACGGTCTACCATCTTCCAAATGTAATATGTTATCATAGTGTCAATTATCGCAAAATGTCCGTATCTAAATTACAATTATATCCATACATGATATAACGAATTATAATAATAGTGAAGTCCTGACCAGTCAGACCGGTACATAACAAACTGAATCATATTAACATAAATAATTTTGAACGTTAAGGGACTGCAACTTTTAAAACAAGAGAAAATAAGTTTGCTAACATTTGTAAACGACTCACCAATGAAGAAGTAGCTCGGCTGTAGCAGTTGGAAGTGCTACAAGATATAGTACATGTGGTACTACAAGCAGCAGAAGTGTTCGGATGCTGGAAATGGAGTGCTGAGCTGGATACAAGATCTTAATTGATAAGGATGAGCTCGGAAGAGATCAAAGGAGATCATGGAATAGGATACGCTTATTGGAAGTTATCCAAGATAAAGAGGAAGATTTTCTTATTCTTAGCAGAAGAATATTCACAAGGAGATTTGGAGTTATCTCGACTTGCGGGTGCGGCTAGGGTTAGCTAGAGATCGTATTGTGTATTAATAGGATGTGTTGATCATAGTAGGTGATCATCGAAAATAGAGAGAGCATTAGTCAGAAAAAGGTTTTAGTGAAAGAGATAAAAGACTTGTTCTAGGGCTAAGGGATTTCGATGAGAGGTTTAGGGATAATGTTTAAATCCCTAAACGTATGAGGCTAGCAGAACAAGCCAAGGTGTGAGTGGTTCTTGTAAGCACACTTAAATGATTGTCTAGTGAATACCATTTCGTATTTAGAAATCTCATGTATTACTTTCCATAGCACCTGTAGCAGTAGTTCCTACATTTACAATTGGTATCATAGCGGTCACTTGTGTGTATTGCAAACAGGTGAGGTCATATGGAGAAAATGGAGAACTACCAGGATGCAGAAATTTATGGATTTTGGAAAGCAAGGATGAAATCAGTCATTAAAAGGATTGATGCACTTGCGTGGTAGGCGGTTACTACTGGATCGAAAGAGCCAACAGTCAGAACAGAATCAGGAGATGAAGCACCTAAGTCAGAAGAATTATGGACATACAAAGAGCTGAAGCAATCAAAGTACAATTCTAGAGCGCTCCTTGCCATTTACTGTAGTGTGTCAAAGAAACAGTTTGAATTGATACAATGTTGTGAAACTACCAAAGAAGCATGGAAATCCTACAGAGGCACTTCGAGGGAACCACCAAGGTGCAAAACTCAAGAAAATACATGCTGGCATCCAGGTTCGAGAATCTCAAGATGGAAGAACACGAATTTATAGCAGATTTTAGCTCCAAGCTAAGTTCCTTAGCACAAGAAGCACTGATGCTAGGAACGAGATATAAGGATAAGTAGCTTGTCAAGAAATTTCTAAGGTGCGTACCTTAAAAATTCATGGCATACAAAGAAGCTATGAATGTATCTCTCAATACAGACACATTGAGCTTTGATGAAGTAGTCGTGATACTTCAAGCACATGAACTGAAATTAGGTGGGGTGAAGAAACCAAGGAGCATGGCTTTAACCTCTACATAAGGAACCTTACAGGAACCAGAAAACAAAGACCCTGTGAGTATGCTGGTTCGATGCTTTGATCGAGTACTACGAAAAGTGGAGCAGAATCAAGGACAAGGGCAAAAGAGAGTTGTGTCAACTAAGAGATTCTCTGAAGAAAAGACAAGCAGAAAATCCGATATGTAATGTCATGAATGTAAAGGATATGAACATTTCAAAATTGAATGTCCGACAGCTAACAAGAAGAGAAATCAAATGTTTTTGATGCAAATGTTTTGGTCATACGCAAGCTGCGTGTGTCAATGATCAAAAACACATAAAAGAGAAATCTCTCATAGGAGTCAATGATGGTGAATCAGAAGAATACAGTGACGAAGAAGAAGAAGAGATCAGTAACTTTGTGGCTTTTGTGGGAATCACTGAGTTTGTAGATGGCAAAAAAATATATGGATATGACAGTGAGGAAGATACGCAGATGAAGAATCACAAGTGGACGTCAATTGTCACTACAAACAAGTATGTGAATCACTGGTGACAATTGGAAAATATAATTTTCTCTTGACCAAAGAGAAACTACGACTTGAAGCACTTATGGAAGTACTATAGACTGAACTGGAAGCTGAGAAGAAAATCTTTCAGGATAGTGTGTTGCAGATCAAGGAGAAACTTGCTCTAGCCACCAAAGCAGATCTGTTGGACAAAGAATTACAAGCGGAGAAAGAGGTGTCTGCCCAACTCCGATCTGAACTTGATCAACAATACAAAAGAATTAAGACGCTCACTGACACTAAACAGCTTGACAAAATTCTAAGTTATAGGCGTACAGAAAAGTCACACTCGGACTTACGATACACTGGAAGAGACGTGCACTATTTTTAATAAACAAAATTTGTGTCAGGGGGTATTTTGAGGCATGAACTACAGACACCAGTGAGTACTATACCTAGAAGTACAACATGTTATTTATGTGGAAGACATGGACATATTAAAGCATATTATCGCCAATTCAAAAAAAAAGAGTAGATTGAGTCTGGTATCAAAGAAAATTCTGGTGGAATGGTTTCAGAAGTGAAGTATGGATGAAGAAGAGTGACTTGTACCCCAATACGTCAACCACTAAATCAGGACTCGGATATCGATGTAGCATGGCATTTTTGGCAGCAGAACTAAAAGATGGAGGACCTTGGTATTTTGACAGTGGTTCTCACGCCACATGACAGGAAATCCCGAAAATCTTCAGAACATCAAGTCCTTAAAAGGAGGGAAGGTCACATTTGGCGATGGAGGTCAAGGTGCAGTCTCGGTTGATACAAAACTATCTCGGTTGATGGGTATGACGGCTGATACAAAACTATCTCGGTTGATGAACGTCTATCTGGTACAAGGATTAAAGGAAAATAATATCAGTGTAAGTCAACTCTGTGATGAAGAAATGTCAGAAGTGTTTACCAAACATGATTGCCAAGCCATTCACGAGAGTGGAAAGACAACATTGCGCGGAATTAGATCGGCAACAATTGCTATATGTGAGAACAATCGGCGAATTGCTTACATGCCAAGAATGACATTAATACATGGCACCAGTGTCTTGGACATATGAATGTACGAAATCTCACCACTCTTCTCAAGAAAGAGATAGTTCGAGGAGTTCCTCAGCTCAAGAGAGAAGACAAAGTGGTATGTGATCCATGTAACAAAGGGAAGCCAGTCGAAGTTCAACAAAAGTACAAGACGTACAATCCAAGGCAGCATTGGATCTCATTCACATGGATCTAATGGGACCAATGCAGACTCCGAGTTTGGGTGGAAAGAAGTATGTGTTTGTACTAGTGGATGATTATTCACTATTTACTTGGGTCAGGTTTATACGTGAGAAATCTGAAACAATTGAAAGCTTCAAGATCTTGGCACTTCAACTAATAAATGAGAAGAGAAGTGATGTAAGATGCGGATAGGGTGGAAGAGGTTAGGACGCTGGCTTTCTCGCTCTCTCGTTCGAACGATCATTGGCGGTGGGAGCAACAAGCTGGCTTTGGCGCTCTCTCTTGTTGGCTCCGTGGGTGGGTCGGAGATGGATCAAAGTGCACCACAGAGACGGCGGAGGATTCTCTGATACAGCAACACACTCGGCCGATAGTGAATCACACACACACGGTCAAGCAATTTCAAGACAAGGCAACGGCTTGTTTGAAAAGAAAGTTCGGTTTTTATTGATAAAAAGAAAGGTGAAGTTTACAATGCTGCAGGGGAACCTTATGTAATGGTTCGACAGCTTGACCTAACTAGGTCGATACAAAAACGGCAAAAGACTCAAAACAACAGGACGTTTTAAAATGAAAACAACATGGCGTTCGCAGACGCTCAAAGAGGAAAGTTCACAAAAATAAAGAAAACAACTAAAAACTCTAAAGTGACTCGATCTGTTGACCTCAAGGACCGCTAAGGCTTGTGCATGTACCTGCATAAATCGTATATAATGAAAATACCAGAGCGTGAGTCGGTCTGGGCGGGTTGGTGGTCGTCGTCCATGGTGTCGCGACTTGGCCGTCTTACGTAGGCATCTTGGCTGCTTCCTCTATGCCTTTGGTGTCTTGGCTTGTGCTGTTGTTGGCAAATGCTGGCCTGGTGTCGTCGGGTTCTGTTCCTTAGCCGGTTGTAACCTTTCGGCCAGATGGCTTGTGGCGGTCGCGTTGTTGAGTCCTTGGTCGGCCAAAGCTGGTTTCTTGCGGCCTTCAGCTACATTTCCTGCCAAATCAAGACTCTTACCTAGTTTGGGCCGTGGTTGAGTTTCTCTGATGCTTAGGCGCGTGAAGTCTTCTAGGATGTCTAGGTTGGGGGTGTTGCGGCGTCCTCGGGTGTTTGGGTTGGCCGGTGTGTCCCAAGTTCGGTTTTCCGGTTTCATGGAGTTTAGGAGAGTTTCTACAGCCTGTTGAATCCTTCCCTCAGCCTCCTAGCTTTAGAACGAGTCATGGACCCTCCTATTACCTCCGGAACGTGCTTGGCCGGATTACTTGGTCGGCCGCCCGTGGTATGGTTTGAGCGGGCGTCTGTCTCTTCGTTCGGAGTTCTCTTGGCCTTCGAGCGGGTTGGGGGTGCTTCAGTTACCTCCCTTGGATGCTCAGTACTGTCCGGTGGATGTCCGGAGTCTTGGCTGGTACTGTCGTCCGTGTCTCGGCTTACCCAATCGTCGATTGAATGCATGGGTCAACCGTCAGGTCGAAGGTCTGTATCAGGAAGTATCAAGAAGATACGAAGTGATCATGGAGGAGAATTTCAGAACGAAGTCATGACCACCTTCTGTAACAATCAAGGTATTGCACATCAGTTCTCGGCTCCAAGAACTCCACAGCACAATGGGGTAGTAGAAATTGAAGAGACGCGACGAGCCATGATATATGGGAATAATGTTCCTACAAAGTTCTGGGCTGAAGCACTTAACACGGCATGCTACATCATCAATAGGGTCCATGTCAGACAAGGAACGACCAAGACTCCATATGAGCTGTGGAAAAGGAAGGCTCCAAATTTGAGTTACTTTCATGTTTTTGGTTGCAAGTGTTACATTTTGAATGACAAGGACCATCTAGTAAAATTCGATCCAAGGAGTTACGAATGGATTTTCTTAGGGTACTTGGGAAATATTACAGCGTACATAGTAAACAACACTCAATCTGACATATTCATAGAATCAGTCAATGTCGTATTCGATGATCACTCTGTCATCAGATGGGATAAGATTGAGTCAGACAGCAACAAGAACAGAACCCAAGTCTTCCGAAAGTCCTACAACGGTCTCTTTTTCAGATCAAGTCGTAGTACCCATGTGCATCGGAATCACTCTCCATCAGATGTGATTGGAGAAGTGAATGAGAAAAGGAACACACAAGGTATACAACTCAATTTTAGAGAGATGGTTTAGTCTGCATGCTTTCTGTCTACAATTGAACCCAAGACACATGTGGAAGCTCTTGTTGATGAATTTTGGATAGCTGCAATGCAAGAGGAGCTGGAGCAGTTCGTTAGGAATGATGTATGGGAACTAGTGCTACAACCTGAAAATGTCAACATTGTCGGAACTAAATGGATATTCAAGAACAAGATAGATGAGAATGAAGTTGTAGTACGCAACAAGGCAGGTTGGTCGCCTAAGGATATTCTTAAATTGAAGGAGTGGACTTTGAAGAAACCTTTGCTCCTGTAGCAAGACTCAAGGCTATCAGAATTTTCTTGGGAATGGCATGCATTCTGAACTTTAAGGTGTATCAAATGGGCATCAAGGATTTGAACACTCAGTGTCGAAACCATGTGTACAAGCTGAAGAAAGCACTTTATGGCTTGATACAAGCTCCCAGAGCATGGTACGAGCGTCTGACCGGTTTTCTAGAGCAAAATAATTACATCTGAGGAAGTGTTGACAAAACTATTTTCACATTGGAGAAAGGGAAGGACATCATGATAGTGCAAATTTATGTGGACGATATCATCTTTAAAAGTACGTCACAGCATATGGTGGATGCATTTGTCAACAACATGACTCAAGAATTCGAAATGAGCATGGTAGGAGCTTCTTGGGTTTGCAGATAACAGAAACAAATGATGGTGTGTTTATCTCGTAAATCACCTATGCCAAGAATCTTCTCATCAAGTTCGTACTTGAGAAAATTAAGGAATCTAGAAAACCCATGAGTACTACAACAAAGCCAGAAGACGTTGAAGGAAAGGATGTTGATGCAAAACAATAAATAGGAATGACTAGGAGCCTACTGTATTTGACAACAAGCAGACCTGACTTGTGTTTAAGTGTGGGAATGTGTGCAAGATATCAAGCAAAACCGAAAGAATCTCATCTTCATGCAGTAAAGAAGATCTTCAAGTACGTCAGAGGGACTGTCAATCTTGGGATATTATTACTCGAAAGGGTCAAACAAGAATTGGTTGGCTATTTTGATGCAAACTGGGTTGGGAGTGTGGACGACAGGAAAAGCACAAGTGGATGATATTTCTTTTTGGGAAACAATATGATTTCATGGGTGAGCAAGAAACATATATTGCAATGGGAAGCTGTTTTACTCAATTTCTCAGGATGAAGCAAATATCAGCTGATTACAGAATAGGCTATGGACTACTTCTGGTTAACTGTGACAACAAGAGTGCCATCAACATTTGAAAGAATCCAGTACAACAATCAAGAACAAAGCACATTGACATAAGACACCGCGTCATCAAAGAACTGGTTGAAGAAAAACAGGTAGTGATAGAACATGTTGTCACTTACTTACAATGGGCTGATTTATTCACGAAACCACTAGATTTTAACCGGTTTATCATGTTTAGAAACGCCATTGGCGTTTGTGAAATCTAATGTGGTTTGAAGTGTGTAGGATGGATACATGCAATGATTCAAGCTGTATATCAGGGTTAGATCTTGTTTGGAGTTGGAAGTCTTTTTGGAAAAGACCTACTTATCTTGTCGTTGTATCATGAGAGGTACATGTTTCATTTTGAGAGAGCATAAAAGAAAAAATGAAGCAACCCTTGACAAAGACCTTGAAGTCACAAGTCAAAGCAATCGTACTAAAAGTACATCATCAGAATCAAAAGGGGTAAAACCTTGCTCTCTCAAGAAGAATAAAAGTTGAAAACCTCTCTGTGATATGATGAAGGCATGATGATGTGTAAGCTAGCCAGCTTGACTAAGACGGCCAAGTGTCACAAATCGTTCCCGCCCGAGTATACTTCAGTTTCTATATCACCTCACCACAAAAAGGTCAATCACTTCAACGAATTGGTTTTTGTTCTAAATTGGCCCAATAAGAGTGACTGATTTGACATTACTACACGATTGGATTTATATCATGGGCTTTGATGTTAAGTGGATGTATCAATTTTGTGATTCTGATCTGTACTACTAATAAGGTTGTTGATACAGTAAATATCAGTTGTGGTTTCCGAGTCGGTTCAGAGAATCAGTCGGTTCAACCAGCAATCTAACAAGTACGGAAAAAATGAGGATTAAAAAAAAGAAACAAGAAAAGAAAAGAAACGGAAGTTTTCCTTTAAAGCAGCAGAATGAGGAGTTGGAAAGGCTCAAAACCCTAATTGACACACTTTACTTTCATCTCTCATCTCTCTCCTTCTTTCAGTTGATTTCAAGCGACAAAAATGGTGAACGAGACACGGTAAGGGAAAACCGGGATCCACTATAGCTGGCGGAGACATGCAACCGGTTCAGAGGCTTGACCACATCTCATTGATGAACCAGATCGCTGACGAACCAATCAATGTCGAGCAGCCAAACTTAAATGCTGATGCAGAATTTGAGTCTGCAGGTGAGGAATTTCACAGCGCCGATGAACAACCCGCAAGCCCACCAATATCGAAAGAGCGAGCGGAAGAGAGAAAAAATCATGATGTTGACAAAGAAACCGAGGAAGTCGATGCAGCTGAAGGATCTCATGGCAGCGACACTAAAGTTCTCGGTTCAGAGGAGTCACACTCAGCTGCCAATTTGCTTGACCAAGAAACACTGCAGCCTGAAGAGAACCAGTCGGGAGACGCCGACGACGAAGATGATGACAGTGAGGCAGATGTGACCAAGATATCCGTTCAGAAGCAAACTGACCGTAAAGCATGAAAGAACTGTATTCTTGGGCAGATTGGTCTCTTGATTCCGCACAAGAAGCCTCGAATTGTAGACACTGAAGCTAAGGGAGCCCAATCAACTTCTTTTGTTGGCCGAAGTATTCGCTCAAAGAAGTTTCCGTCACAATCGGCTGGGAAAGAAATGTATGATAGCTTTGTAACTCGTGGAATCATAGCTGAATGGTTGATTTGATGTAGAGGATGCTGAACATGGGATTATATGACTGCTATCGAGAATGGAAAGATGTTGTCAACTGTTACAGGGCTAGCGGATTATGTAGAGCCAGTAATTGTGGAGTTTTACTCCAATCTCCCATCTCCGAAATCCGAATTTTTGGAAACTGAATTGATGCGTTTGTGCGTGAGCATTCGTATGCCTTCTCTCCAGCTTGGATAAACCAACTTCTTGGGTTATCCGAGCTGAGGCAGAAGTTGATTCAGTCAGTTTTGATGTCTTAGCTGTATTTCTGACCAAGAATACAAAGAAGAAACTCGGAGGACTTCAAACAACATGTCTCCCATCCAATTTTGCTGCATTGATTGTCTTAGCATATATAACTGGATCCCATCTACGCACAAGAGTCACGTCTTGGTTGAGAGGCTAAGTTGATCTACAAATTAGCCCATGGTGTTCGTATTGATTTTGGAAAACTTACTTACAAGCAGATCATGGCGCTGGATGTGATTCACAAGAACGATTCTCGCTGGTTCATCTTCCCTCGTCTGATATATGGTCTCCTTCTCCATCAACATTCACCAAGTGAGGAATTGGTTCCACCCATGACATAAAAGAAAGACGCGAGGCATGGAGAGGCATTTGAGAAGAAGAAGTCAATTCAAGCACCACGCCGACTGTCAGCACCTCCGCGAGTACAGGAAGATTTACCAGCTGCTTGTAGTTCAGCTTGGTCATATTCACATTCCACAAGAACGTGTTACTCCAGAAGCTGCAGTTCTTGCTCTTGAGGATATGTCACACTCGCTTCAGACCATTGCAGACGTGGTTACCGGGCTGATGCACTCCATGCGAGGTATGTTTTTCTTCACTTTTGACTGCCTGACGCAACTCTTAATTACATGTTTTTAACTTTGTATACCTACAAGTAGGGGGAGAACATACTGAAGATGATTAAAGCAAGCTGCAAGCTGTGATTGTGGGGGAGGGTTTGAAAACATATTTTTCTTAGCCTAAGATTCTGGTGGAGTAGTAATTTGTTCTTGCACGGTTGTTTTTCTTTAATTACTCATTTTTGGCATTAACACAAGAACAATGTAATAACTTTTGGTTGGCTATTCAAGTTTATTAAGTTTATCTTGGAAATTTTGGGCTTGCTTTGTGTGTTTGCAAAAGTGTTTTTGATGCAGGTGCTCGCGAGACATACAAAGCTAAAAAAAGGAGAGATTGAAGAAGTAGCTCGGCTGTAGCAGTTGGAAGTGCTACAAGATGTAGTACAGATGGTACTACAGGTAGCAGAAGTGTTTGGATGCTGAGCTGGAAATGGAGTGCTGAGCTGGATGCGAGATCTTAATTGATAAGGAGGAGCCGGGAGGAGATTAGAGGAGATCATGAAGCAGGATACGCTTATTGGAAGTTATCCAAGATAAAGAAGAAGATTTCCTTATTCTTAGCAGAAGAATAAGGAAGAGAATATTAACAAGGAGATTTGGAGTTATCTTGACTTGTGGGTGCGGCTAGGGTTAGCAGAGCTCCTATTGTATATAAATAGGATGTCTTGATCATATTAGGTGATCATCGAAAATAGAGAGTATTAGTCAGAAAAGGGTTTTAGTGAAAAAAGATAAAACACTTGTTCTAGAGCTAAGGGGTTGTTGTGAGAGGTTTAGGGATAGTGTTTAAATCCCTAAACGTGTGAGGCTAGAAGAACAAGCCAAGGTGTGTCTTGAGCTTGTTTATAATCGTTTTGAATGGTTCTTGTAAGTTCACTTAAAAGATTGTCTAGTGAATACAATTTCGTATTGAGAAATCCATGTATTACTTTCAATACCACAAGTAGCATTATTTATTACATTTATAACCAAACCCTGGTGTTTGGAGCAGTTCAGACACCAAAATATCTGTACAATATTCCTATCTTCCTTTTCCATAAGCAACCATTGCACATATCACTATCCTTCATACAGTCTTCGTGCCAATAATTGTATTGATTACATTTGCAATTCTATAGCAAGGAGAGCATTGATCCGTTAAACTCATCCTTCTTTGTCTTCAATATAGTGAACCTATGACGAGGATAATAAAACCAGCTCCGCCTACTTGCAACTATGACAAAGAAGACAAAGAGAGAATATAAAAAATTGTGAAGAGAGAATATAAAGGGTAGTGATATGTGTAGAAGATTGGTTTCTGCTCCATCTAATGCTTTGCTGGTGTAGAAGATTGGTTTCTGCTCACCGCGATATTCTCGTACTAAAACACCACTAATGGCCGCGCTTGAAACGGCGATGTAGAGATAAAAGGTCTCACCGATCTCAGGCTTGGCGAGAATCAGGGGCGTGCTGAGATAGGCCTTTAGTTGTTGGAACACTTCTTCGCAATTCTTGCCTAGTCAAAATGCTTGCTACCGCGGAGGAGTTTGTAGAAGGGTAAACACCGGTCAGTCGATCGCGAGATGAACCGATTCAGGACATTGGACTTCTTTGGTGTTCTTGGGCGATGGGAGCTCGGTTATGGCAGAAATATGTTTGGGATTTGCTTTGATTCCTCTTTCAGTAACGAGGTAACCAAGGAATTATCCTGACGTTACCCCGAACGTGCATTTAGCTAGGTTGATTTCATATTCGTTGCAGATGTCGAAGCATTGGCGCAAATTACCAATGTGATCTTTGGCTATGAGAGATTTGACATGCCGGAGAAAGCATCCATGAAAGAGATGAGGTGATTACCTGCTGTTGCTTCCACAAGTCGATCGATGTATGGGAGTGGAAAATTATCTTTTGGGCATGCCTTGTTGAAGTCGGTAAAATCGACGCTGGGTTCTTTTTCTTACAAAGCACTGGGTTGGCTAGCCATTCCGGGTATTTCACCTCGGCATTTGATCCTGTTTTAAGTAGCTTGTCCACCTTATCGTTGACCGCTTGTGCTTTCTCCGGACCGAGCTTCCGGCGCTTCTGCTTAATAGGTCAGAACATTGGGTCGATATTGAGTTTATGGGTGGTGACGCGTAGGTTGATACCTTTCATGTCTTTCATCGACCAAGCGAATATTCCAACATTCTGTCATAGGAAGGTGATGAGTTCGTCTTTTGGCTTGGAAGGAGGCCGGCATCAATTCCTACGTTGCTCATGGTGAATCGTCCTAGATGGAGTTCGTCGATCTGAGCTTGTTCGATCAGGTCGCCTTTAAGTTGCTCATGGTGGATCGTCCTAGGATCAACGGCCTCTTGGTCCTCAATTAAGCAAGTGGACATTTTGTGAAGCTTTCTTTCATTGATGAACCACGAGCGGGACGATTGCTGGCTCCCACGAATGGTAAAACTTCTGCCTGGCGTCGGGAATTTGATGCACTGGTGGTAGGTTGATGGTACCACTCTCATTTCCTGAATCCAAGGACTCCTTAAGATCGCGTTGTAGATTGTGGGCTTATCGATGACATCGAAGTTGCAAGACGCTTGTGGATTACCTTGAGCCCTGTTCGTTTGTGGAAGTTGTAGGATGCTTGTGGATTGCCTTGATCCGTCTCACGAACATATTTGTTCCAGTTTGTAGTTTGGCCTACGTAGTAGTTGGCGCCTTTTCTATTGTAGTGGTAGCGCGACTCATAGTACTCTTCTCTCGGTTTTTCTATGGGGGCTGTCGCTTTCAGCTTTTCGAGTTTCCTGGCTGCTGTGTTATTCTTGTCCTCGATTACGATGTAATCGACAGCTCGATGGAGAGCGTCTTCCAATGTTTTCGGCTTTGTGAGTTTCTGGTCGCGTTTGAAATCTCTTTTGTGCTGCAGACCGGTTTGCAGAGCTACAAGCGTGATATCGTCGGTAACGTTGATGCGGGATACTACCGATCGGAATCGGTCCATATAGCTCCGAAGAGTTTCCTTCTCGTCTTGGACGCAGGACCAGAGGTTGGTGCTTGAGGCTCCTTGGACGATGAACATGGAGTAATGCTTCAAGAATGCTCTAGACAGATCCTTGAAACTTGATATTGAGTTCGGTTTTAACCGAGAGAATCAGTTCAAAGTGGCTCCGGTGTGAGTTTCGACGATATACTGGTAATAATTCGCGTCAAGCTCCTCTTCTGAGAATCGCGCCCTCGCCATGGAGATACCGAAGGCCGTCACGTTGTGCTGCAGTTCTGAATTTTCGGCAAAACTTGGCGGGGGTCTCATCTTCCCAAGATCGCGCAATGGGACGGTAGTTATCAGCAGGGCGAACGGGGTTGCTGGGTTTGTTCGAGAACCCGCTCAATTTCTGGTGCAAAACTAATCGCTCGATGGACCATGAGCCGATGTCATCCAATCGGCGGTGCATCTTCTCGATTTTGGCATTGTTAAGCGGTGCTGCTCCGGGCGTCTGATGCATACTCCGTGCTTCAGGTCTCCTCTTGGTTGCCTCCGGGTTTTTTTGGGCGAGGGACCGAACAAGTTAGTTATCAGGTTTGCTCGGTTTTGGCTGAGCAGTTTGGCTCAGTTCCCCTTGTCGAGGGGCATGGCAGGGATCCGTCGATGGTTCCATCTGACACCGAAGATCGTCCAATCGGTCTTGGTACACCATTTGTTACGCATGGAGACCGTCCAATCGCTCTTGTATCCCCCTGCTCAGCTGCTCAACCATGCTGCGCATCAGGTCGGCTGCGTCGCCGATTGCTGGTGTCGGTGTTTGCGGTGCGGCCGCTTCGGCGTTGTTCCGGGACTCTGAGTTTTCGCCGTCTCTTTTACCTAGGTGATCGGTGGTTTCCGGTCGTCTCTCCATTCGAACGAGCTGTTCGCGATCTGAGTTTGGTACACTTGTCATCTGATACCTCCGTATTCCTTAGAATTTTTCTTCATGTTCCCCACAGACGGCGCCAATTGTTGAAGTGTAACCTAGTGAGATTCTCTCACCGTATATTACTTGTGGATCTAGGAGGAAATTATTTTTTGATTAGAAGCTTAAAGATGTTACAACACAGTTTTTTCAGATCTTCGAAGTATCGCTGACCTGTTCTTATGGAAATGACGAGCTCAAAGTTAACTAAAGTTCTCTCTCTGTTCTCGCCAAAAACCAATCCCTATTCTCGAAGGATTCCCTTCGCTATTTATACTAGCCAATATTCCTTATTCTCTTGATATCGTTGGATCCTTTTTCCTCTTCTCTTTCGCTAATCTGAAAATCTTTATCTTTGACAAATCTGGAAATCTTCCTCTCTTCTTCAAGAGATCTAGAACCTTTCCTTTTTGACAAATCTGTAAATCTTCCTTTTTCGGATCGCCTTAAACCAAAGTTGGTTTAAACCATCTTTTAATTGGCGGAAGATCTATCTCATACGGGCTTACTAAGAGGTGTGAAGCCCGTCTCTAACAGTGAAGACAAATCACGTTTTGGCTTTTCAATTTTTGATATTTTAAGTTATATCTATCGGGCTAGATCCAGTAAGAACGGATATGTGAATAAAATTTAGGTATAAAATATAATTTTTATAACTTATTTACGCTAATTAAATAATAAATCTATTTCTTTAACTAAAAATTGAGATTTTGTTTTTCGATATAATGACTTTTTGAGACGATTACTCGTTTCTATAGGAGACATCATCTCAAAAGCCCTTTATGGGAGATTTGTAATCTTTTATGTCTCTCCAAAATCTATATACCCCTCAACTCATTAATGAATTGTGTATATACGAAATTACTCTTATTTATAAATTAAAAAGGAAAAAAATAAGCAAACGCAGTTTTGAAAAACGCAAAACGCAAAGCTCGACGCTCACCTCCTTTCTCTCCTCTCGTGGAAGACGCGATTCGATTTCATCTCTACCGGTAGCCTTTGCGACCTATTTTTCTGTCTGCGAGCTCGCAATCGCCATCGTTTATTTGACCGTATAATACTTATTTTTCGAATTAGTATAATTGGTAAAATGGTATAATACTTATTTTTCGAATTAACATATAAATGAAAAAAATATTAGATTTTAAAATGTTTTTTTTGGATTAGAATTTAAAGGAGAGGGGTCTATGAGATGATTTCTGTTTCTATAGAGGAGTAAGCGAAGAGTTTGTTTTAACTCGCATCCTATTTAATTGAAATGAGGTATCGCTTTGAAAATGCTAACGTAAAACCTCTGCCCTCATTTTCCACGTGTCGTTGTTACTCTGCCGTATTTTTGCATTTAACTTGCTTACCAGTTAAGTTTCGTCCCTTTACAGACTTATGCGGTCTCTGGACGCGGTTAGTCTTATTCTGGACGCGGTTAGTCTATTCTGGACACTGGATCCATTTGTTTTTAATTCCTGGCCCTCCTTAAGGAATGACTTCTTCAATGAATATGCTAAGTGAAGAGGTTTGTTAAGGCATGCGGATTAACAGCAAGTGTAGACAAGCTGAGCCATTACTCTATTGATTGATGCATTTGGTAATTTCAAGTTTGAGGAAGCGCCGAAACAGACATTTATTTTATTAACAGAGGATTTTGGTCTCTAAAGTAACCCTAGCCGAAAATACATAAATTCACTCATTTTGAAATGAATTAAATTTTTATTTCGTTCGATCCAGTCTAGCATTTGCCCAAAATGCTAAAAGAGAACTCTGTTCTGGATATAAAAAAAATGAACGAAATTGATGTACATGATTTGAAATAGGTATTAGAGGCTTATAAATATTGATAGTTAAAAATTTCCTAGTTGATTTCTCATTCTTTCCTGAGAAAACTCAAATATACCATCTAAAACACCAATAATGACACTTCGATTTAGAAAAGAGTCTTATGCGGATCATAAATAGGGGTTTTGATCCCAAAAATGCTCAAATATAATTTTTTGAATAAGAAAAAATAAATGGAGATACATGAATAGAAATAGGCATTGGGGGCTTATATATGTAAATAGACAAAGTATATCTCAGCTGAATTCTCATTCTTTTGGTCGAAAACTCAAATTTACTATCTAAAATATCAATAATGGGAATTTGATCCTGAAAAGAGTCTTTTTGGATCCTAAATATAATTTTAGATCCCAAAATACTTAAAAGACGTTTTTAATAAGAAAAACTAAATGGAATGACATGACTAGATGTAGACATTAGCACATATGTCCATTGACAGACCTATTTTAGTTTGTTTCTCATTCTTTAAGGAGAAAACTCAAATCTAAGATCTACAAGACCTATATTGGGAATTTGATCTTGAAAAGATTACTGTACGGATCCAAAATGCTTAAAGATGACTTAATTAGACAAACTAAATTGAGATACATAAATAGAAATATGCATTAAGGGCTTATAAATGTCTATGCACAAGCATCTTATTTAATTTCTCATTCTTTTGGGAAAAAACTCAAATTTACTGTCTAGTAGACCAATAATGGAGATTTGATCTTGAAAAGAGTCTTCTACGGATCTTACGAAATACTTAAAGAGGACTTTTACAACAACAAAAAAATATGAACGAAATGTACAGACATTCCTAGAAATAGGACTTAGGGGCTTACAAATGTAGATGGATGAGCACTTCTTAGTTGGTTTCTCATTCTTCTGTGATAAAACTCAATTGTACCTACCAAATGACCAATAATGACAATTTGATCTAGAAGAGAAAATTCTACGGATCCAAATGGAGTTTTGGATTGAATCCTGAAATTCCTAATTAGGATTAAATAGGCATTAGGGGTTTATAAATGCAGAGTAACAAGTTTATCTTAATTGGTTTATCATTCTTTTGAGAGAAAACTCAAATCTACCATCAAAAAGACAGATAATGGAATATTATCTTGAAAAAACTGTCCTATGCATCCTAAATGTAGTTTTAAATTTCGAAATGGTTAAATAGGACTTTTTTTAATAATATTAACTAATTGGATTGCATGGCTAGAGATAGGCATTAGAGGCTTATAAATGTCGATGATTGAGCATATCTTAGTTGATTTCTCATTATGTTTGGAGAAAACTCAAATCTACCATCTAAAAGACTAATAATGGCAATTCGATCTTAAAAAGAGTCTACTGATCATAAATTGAGTTTTGGATCCCAAAATATATAAATAGGACTTAATTAGATGAACTAAATTGAGGAACATTAATAGAAATAGGCATTAAAGGCTTATTAACTTCGATGGACAAACGTATCTTAGTAGGTTTCTCAGTTTTTAGGAGAGAACTCAAATCTACTATCTACTAGACCAATAATGAAAATTTGATCTTCAAAAGAGTCTTCTAAAGATCCTAAATAGACTTTTGGATCCTGAAACTCTAATAGACCTATTATGGGAATATGATCTTGAAAAAAGTTTTCTATGGACCTTAAATGGAGTTATGGATCCCAAAATGCTTAAAGAGGACATAATTAGACAACTGAGGGACATGAACAGAAATAGGCATAAAAGGCTTATAAATGCTGATTGATAAGCAATTAGTAGTTGGTTTCTCATTCTTTTGCGAGAAAACTCAAATCTACCATCTAAAAGATCCATAATGGGAATTTGACCTTAGAAAAAATCTTTTATGAAACTGCAATGGATTTTTTTATCATGAAATGTTTAAAGTGTACTTTTTGAATAATTAAAAGAAAATGGAGGGACATGATTATAAATAGGCATTGAGGCTTATAAATGTCGATGGACAAGAATACTTTAGTTGGTTTCTCATTCTTTTGGGAAAAAACTCAAATATACTATCTAAAAGACAAATATTGGGAATATAATTCTAAAATGAGTCTTTTATTAAAGAGAAATTTTTTAGAATAACACAAACTATATGAAGGGACATGACTATAAATAGCCAACATGGGCGTATAAAATATCAGTGGACAAGAATAGCTTAGTTGGTATCTCATTCTTTGGAAAGGAAACTCGAATCTAGCATTTAAAAGACCAATAATGGAAATTTGATATAGAAAAAAAAATTTACTGATCCTAAATGGATTATTGGATCCAGATTATTTAAAGAGGATTTTTTTAATAATTATAACTAAATGGAGGGACATGTATAGAAATAGGCATTAGGGTCTTATATATGTCGGTGGCCAAGAAGATTCTAGTTGGTTTCTCAATCTTTTGGGAGAAAACTCAAATATACTATCTTCAAGACCAATAATGGAAATTTGATTTTGAAAAGAATCTTATACGGATCCTAACTAGAGTTTTGCATTCCGAAATGCTTAAAGATGAGTTTTTGAATTATTATAACTAAATGGAAGGACATGTGATATGTCTATAATTTGCATGATTTAAGCATCCATTTTCCATTATTTCAGCATTGTTTCATCCCCTGTTTGTACCATTCTATTGAGCTTTGCATCTAGTTCTTGAATCATTCTTGTTCTTCTCATCTTTATTTGTTTAATCATGTTTTTTACTCATTTATGGGTTTTTGTTCATTATGGATTAGTAGGGCTCTTGAGGATGGGATAGATCAGTGAGGAAACTTAGTCTCTTTAGTTGTTTAAGCTCAGATTCTTAAAGATTTCTTCTTGATTGGTATTTTTAATGACCGTTTCTCTCTGGCCAATTGAAACTTGAGCTTAGACATTTCAGCATCTTGAAGGTGTTCGATGAAATGTCTGAACCAACTGATTCAAGAGCTTTGCATATCTAGGCTTAAGGGATTAGATGTCTAAAGTGCTTATTGACTTTAATAGACTGAATCTTAATCCATGCCCTGTTATGTTTCGCTAATGATGATTAGGTCTGAAAGTAGCTTGGTTTGAGGGCGTCTGCCACCGGAGTGGATTCGTCTAATGTTGATGTATGTTGTCTAGGGATTAGATATGATTGAGTTTTGTTAAATACTTAGGGTTGACTAAGGAGAACCACTGGTCGATTACCCCATCCTTAGGATCTTTCATTTTCTGAGTTTATTAATCACATTTGCTTGCTTGTTTAGTTTATGTTATTTTTCTTCTAGCTATCTTTCGTCTGATCCCAATAGTTTAATTATGTGCTTGCGCATTTGATAACTCCTGGTGTTTAGTTACATATTGCATTTCGTTTCTATCACTTAGGTCGCTAGATTCTCGAAATCAACTGCTTGGCTTGACTTAATAGCTCTGATCATATCCTGATTGCTATCATCTTACCCATTTGGATTGGTAACCTATTGTATCTGCAATGACATTGATAGTGCATATGGTAATTGTTTAGTAAACACCGAAAAAGTCTTACTATCAACATGACTAGAAATAGGCATTAAGGGCTTATAAATCTCAATGGATAAGCATATCTTAGTTGGTTTCCCATTTTTTAGGATAAAACTCAAATCTACTATGAAAAGACCAATAATGAGAATTTGATCTTGTAAACACTCGTTTACGAATCCTAAATGGAGGTTTGGAACCCGAAATGCTTAAAGAGGACTCTTTTTTGAATAAGATGAACTAAATGGAGTGACATGACTCGAAATAGGCATTAAGGCTTATAATTGTAGATGGACAAGCATATCTTAGTTCGTTTCCCATTCTTTTGAGGGGAAACTCAAATCTACCATCTAAAAGCCGATAATTGGAATTCCATCTTGAAAAGAGTTTTCTTTGTAACCTAAATGAATATTTGAATCCCAAAATGGTTAAGGAATAAATTTTTGAATAAGACGAACTAAATTGAGGGACATAATAAGAAATAGGTATTAAAGGCTTATATATGTCGATGGATAAGCATATCTTAGTTGGTTTCTCATTCGTTTGAGAGAAAACTCAAATCAACTATCTTATATACCAGTAATGGGAATTTGATTTTGAAAAGAGTCTTCTACGGATCCCAAATGGAGTTTTAGATCTTGAAATGCTGAAAAAGAACTTTTTTGAAAGAAAAAAAACAATATAAATGGAAGGACATGGCTAGAAATAGAACTTAGGACTTATAAATGTCGATGTATAAGCATATCTTCGTTGGTTTCTCATTATTTTGGGAGAAAACTCAACTTTACCATCAAAAATAACAATAATGGGAATTTGATTTTGAAAAATATCTTTTACGGATCCAAAATAAATTCTTGGATCTTGAAATGCTTAATTAGGACTTTATTTAAATAAGACAAACTAATTGGAGGCACATAACTAAAAATAGGTGTTATGGGCTTTATAAATGCCAATTGACAACTATATCTTAGTTGGTTTCTCATTTTTTTGCGAAAAAACTCAAAACTACCATATAAAAGACTGATGATGGGAATTTGATCTTGAAAAGAGTGTCCTATGAATCCTAAATGGAGTTTTCAATCCTAAAAAGCTTAAAGAAATCTTTTCTGAATAAGATAAACTAAATGGAGTGACATGATTAGAGATAGCAGTAGGGGCTTATAAGTGCTATAGTTAAGAATACCTTAGATGGTTTCTCATTCGGTTGGGAGAAAACTATAATCTACCATCTAAAAGACCAATATTAGCAATTCGATTTTGGAAAGAGTCTTCTGCGGATCCTAAATGGAGTTTTGGATCTCAAAATGCTTAACGAGGACCTTTTTGAAAATTTTGAATTAAATGGAGGGACATGACTAGAAATAGACATTAGGGGCTTATAGATATTGATAGATAAGCATGTCTTAGTTAGTTTCTCATTCATGTGGGAGATAACTCAAATCTACAAACTAAAAAACCTGTAACCGGAATTTGATCTTGAAAAGAGTCCTCTACGGATCCTAAATAGAGTTTTGGATCCCATAATACCTTAAGAGGACTTTCTAAAAAGAAAATATGAATGAAATGGACGGACATGACTATAAATAGGACTTAAGGCTTATATATCGATGGATAAGAATTTATTAACTGGTTTCTCATTATTTTGGGAAAAAACTGAAATCTACAATTTAAAAGACCATTAATGTGAATTTGATCTTGAAAAGAGTCTTTTACGTATCTTAAATAGAGTTTTGAACCCCCAAATGCATAAAAGGGGAGTTTTGTTTTAATAAGACTAACTAAATAAAGGGACTTGGCATTAGAGGCTTATATATGTCGACGGACAGACATATATTAGTTGGTTTCTCATTTTTTAGAAAACAAACGCAAATCTATCATCTAAAAGACCAGTAATGGGTTTTTGATATTGAAAATAATATTTTACGGATTCTAAAAGATTTTTGGACCCTGAAATGCTTAAAGATGACGTTTTGAATAAATAGAACTAAATGGCGGTACATGATTATAAATAGGAATTAGGAGCTTCAAAATGCCGATGGAAAATACTATCTTATTTTGTTTCTCATTTTTTTGGGATAAAACTCAAATACTATCTAAAAAACCAATAAGATAATTTTGATATTGAAAAGAGTCTTCACTAATCATAAATGGAGTTTTGGATCTTGAAATACATAAAGAGGACTTTTGACTAAGATTAACTAAATGGAGATATATGGCTATAAATAGTCATTAGGGGCTTATAAATGTCAATGGACAATCATATCTTAGTTTATTTTTCGTTCTTTTTGGGAAAACTCAAAACTTCCATGTAAAAACTGATAATTGTAATTCGATCTTGAAAAGATTATTCTGCGTATCCTAATGAAGTTTTTTGGATCCCAAAATGCTTTTGAATACGATGAACTAAATGGAGTGACATGACTCGAAATAAACATTAGCGGCTTATAAATGCCGATGGACAAGAATATGTTAGTTGGTTTCTCAATCTATTGGTAGAAAACTCAAATAAACTTGGTAAAAGACCAATAATTGGAATTTGATCTTGAAAATATTCTTTAACAGATCCTAAATGAAGTTTTGGGTTTTAAAATGTTTAAAGAATAATTTTTTGAATAAAACGAACTAAATAAGGACATGACTAGAAATAGGCATTAGGGGCTTATAAATCTTGATGGATAAGTAAATATTAGTTGGCTTTTCATTTTTTTTTGGAAAACACACAATCTACTATCTAAAAGACCAATATGATATACAATCTATTGTATAGCCAGTGCTTTTATATTCACCGGTTTTATTTAATGTCGATCTATGATCAAATTTGATCTTCCTTGAGGTGTTGGTCTATCATTCATATTTTTAAAGGTTTCTGATGTCTTCAGGCTTAGACCCCTAAATAAGGAAGTGCACAGTAGTGCGTTGTAGTACTTAAGGATCAATGTGTTGCACCATAAATTTGTTAGACAATAATAAAGCTAGGACAAAGAGAAGATTGATGTATATCACGAGAAAAGCAAGTAAATAAGGCATGTAAAAACGATGCAGAAAATCAATAAAATAAATGTTGGGCATCATGGAATTTGCCGGAGTTCATATATTGTCTCATTCAAGAAATCTAGTAATAGGATAAAATCCATTAGATAAGTTCTTGAATCAGTGACGAATATGTAAGTAATCTACTCTTGCAGTGTTAATTTAACAACATAATCAGTTAATCTGGCAGCCAATTAAAGCAATTAAAAACACAATGAGTTCAGGTTCGATAGATTCACAAAGATCAATAACATAACTCTCACAAGTTATAATGCTAAGCTTATCTAATACTACTTTAGTTTCAAAGATGCAACACCATCATAGTTCTATTTTCGTAAGACTTGTAGTTAGATCGTATATCTAACTCCATGCATTAAGAAAAAATATAGATGAAGAACTTTATAACTGAAAACTATTCTTAATCCAGCAAAGCATGACAATCGATGAAAGAAATTGCATAATCATCAATCAATGTAAATAACAAGGCTTTAAAGAGTTTCTATTATGAGGCACAAGAATAAGAAATCTTCTCCCAAAAAAATAAATCACCAACTCTTCATTTTCCACTTACTTTTTCTTTGAGAATACATGACATATCTTCAGGAAACTTAGGATAACTCTATATTGAACCATTGAATCATCTTCAAACAACTTCTATATGAACAAAACTAATGTGGATATTTTGTCACCAAACTGAGTTTGATCAGCTGATGGTATAACACATACAGTTATGATAAACCGCTCTACTACCCAGTTTTTTCTACAATACACGTATCCACGATGAATGATTCTAACATATAACATATCCATGATATATAACACGACTCAAGATCATGATTAGGATCGATCCTGAGTCCAAACAAAACAAGCATGGACTTGCGGTCTTTATTCTTGTATAAAAAGTTATGAGATAAAACCATTCATTTTCTTAAAAATAGATCATTTAAAAAAAATGTAAAACAGTCTATTTTGTTCTTTGTGGCTTTCGGTCTTCTAAAACTCAGGACCGGTTCTGATGATGATAAAGTGTTTTATATACATCGATGTACTTTCTATCTATTAATCAGCAAATTTGTATTTTCTAAATATTGGATCTTAAATTAATATTATATACAAATCTTGAAACTCTTGACCACTTCACCAGAAACTTCTAGTTATATGTATCTTTTTAGCATTCCAATACGTATATGAATGGAAAGCCATGATATTTAGCTAATCCATAACCCCGTTTTTTTGAACTTGCACCGTTAATAGTATTCAAATATAATTGTATCTCTCCGTCTCATTCCTTTGTAAGAGTATTCAAATATATTTCGTGAATTGATTTAAAAAAAACCATCAAATTCATATGTAATATACTATTATGAACACGCTTTCCTTTTGGCCAAAAACTTTTGCTTTTTCCCCTAAAAGTAATCGAAATATATAACTTACCATCATTAGTTTAGGGGAAGAATCATAATTGTCTCCACATACAAAATCTCCGGTCGTGATTCTAGTAAGTGAAGTCATTATTGGTATCCGTAACTACAATATCAATAACAGTGCGCATCATATTCCACATTATTAAATTTGAAATGTGTGGATATGTAATATGTAACATTCTTACATGCATATCTCTATAACTTTAGTCAGTGGTTTTTAAAATGCTTTTTGTATGACGTAGATATGTTTATATTTTTATCTGATAAGTAATCTCTCACTTTTGCACAAAAAGAAAAAAAAATCTCACTTTTCTAGGATATACAGTATATTTTACGTCTTTAATATTCGTCCAAAAAAAATAAATAAATAAAAAAAACTGTACCATTTTCTTTTATGTCTTTGACTAATTAATTGAAACTTTTTTTGTTATTTTAATATAATAAGTTTGCTTGAATCTATAGTGAATTTTGTTTTTGTCTCTATCTATCTTATGGTATTTACGGTTATATATCTATATTGATATATTGGTGAAGCAGAATTCTCAACGACCAGATAATTGCAAATAATAATAATAAAAAGATTGGATTTATCTTTTCGAACCAAAAATCGAATAGCGATCTCATAAGACACTAGGAATCATAGATTGAACGGATAGATTTTGTTAAGAGACAAGAGCAAAAATATGGTAGTAAATAAGTGTAGTTTTTAAAATTGTTGTGATGTTAAGGGCTGATTCATATTTCATGGCCGTTGCATCATGGTTTGATATAAAGGCGGCTTAAACCGGGTTTGAGAAAGGTTTAGTATTATTCTCTAGTCGCGATAGAGTATTTCGATTAACTTTGCTCTGTATATAAAACATTCGTTTTCTTCTTCCTCTGTTAGTTCGTTAAGGTGTTAGAGAAAGAGAGATAGAGAGAAAAAAATGAAAAACTCCATTGTTGTAAAGCTCGGTTTTGAGCTGTAATCTTTCTTGTTCTAGTGATTGCCGGATTGATCGGTTCTTGAGACGTAACTTTCTCATATCGAGAAATGAATTCAGGGTTACCAAATCTCTTTGTGTTCTTTCTTTAATCTTTTTGAGATTCTAATTTGATTGTGATCTATCGTTTGCAAGAAAAGAAGTTGTTCTCAAAGTTCATGTTCTGGGTTTAATTGTAACAAAGTGGTATCAGAGCCGTGGTTTATATGGCTGGAGATCTTATGGCAAATGCAAGAATCGACATTGAAAAATTTGACGGTGAAGGAGATTTCTCCTTATGGAAGATCCGAATGCTTGCACATTTCGGGATCCTCAAGATTAAGAACATCTTGTTTGACAGTAAAATGGAGATGGAGATTCTTTTGAAAAAAGGAGAAGAAAAGCAATTCGAGTCTGGAGATAACAAGCCCTCATCATCGTCATCGACAAAAATGGTACTTGACCCAATCAAAGTAGATCAAAACGAAAGGGCTATGGGATTGATCATCGCAAATATCGGAAATCAAGTACTCCGAAAGGTGAAACACTGTACTACTGCAGCTGATATGTGGTCACTGTTAGATCGTCTATATACCGAGAGCTCGCTTCCAAACAGAATTCACCTACAACTAAAGTCTTGCACCTTCAAGATGACTAAGTCAAGATCTGTAGATCAAACAATTGACGAGTTCTTGAAGATTATGGGAGAATTGGGAAATCTGGATGTTGAAGTTTCAGATAAAGTAAAAGCCATATTGTTTTTAACATCACTCTCGCCAAACTTTGATCAGCTGAAGCACACCCTGAAGTATGGCAGGGATATTTTGAAACTTGAAGATGTGATATCAGCTGCGAGATCAAGAGAAAGAGAGTTCAATGACTCCTACAGATCAGAAAAGAGCACTGGAGTGGCTTGTACACTGAAGACAGAAGAAGACAGTCCTCAAAAACTTCAAAGGAAAGAATGATCTAGGAAGGAGCAGATCAAACTCCAAGACAAGACTCACTGCTGGTTTTGCAAAAAGGAAAGGCATCTCAAGAAAGATTTTTTTGCCAGAAAAAGGAAATTTCAAAATGAAAATCACGGAGAAGCTGGTGTTATTACCGAGAAGCTGAAATTCTCTGAAGCTCTAATTGTGAGCAATCAATATCCTAAGGACTAATGGGTCATTGACTCCGGATGCACTTATCATATGACATCTTGTATGGATTGGTTCTCTGAGTTTTCTGAAAATGGTGGAACCATAATTCTCCTTGGTGATGATCACAGTAGAGTCTAAAGGTTGTGGCACAATCCATATAAAAGCTCATGGTGGCACAATCAAGATCCTTAACAATGTGAGATATGTTCTCAATCTCAGACGCAACTTGATATCTACTGGTACTTTGGACAAAATGGGATATACTCATGAAGGTGGAGATGGCAAGCTAAGTTTCTACAAGAATAAGAAACTTGTCCTGCGTGGAAATTTAGACAATGGGCTGTATATTCTTGATGGTGAAACAATGAAAGTGAAATATGTAATGCTGAAAGAACTAAAGGCAAAACAGAACTCTGGCATAGTCGTCTTGGTCACCTAAGTCTGAATGGTTTGAAAACACTCTGTGGAAGGAACTTCTAGAGAAACGAATTGATGTTGGTAAACTGCATCATGAGGAAATTTAAGAAGCTCAGTTTCAATGTTGGTAAACATAACACATAAGCTATCTTGGGTTACATTCATGTTGATCTTTGGGGCTCTCCAAATGTGACCCTCTCTTTCTCAGGTATGCAGTACTTTTTGTCCATAATGGATGACAAATCTAGAAAGGTTTGGTTGATGTTTCCAAGGAAAAAGGATGAAACATTCAGCAAGTTCTGTGAATCAAAGAATCTCGTTGAAAATCAGCTAAACAAGAGAGTTAAAAGTAATTTTAAAGGCTGATTCATATTTCATGAACGTCGCCCCTAAACCGGAAGCCGTTCTATTATGGTTTGATATAAAGGCTTAAACCGGGTTTGAGAAAGGTTTAGTCTAATTCTCTAGTCGCGATAGAGTATTTCGATTAACTTTGCTCTGTATATAAAGCATTTGTTTTCTTCTTCCTCTTTTAGTTCGTTAAGGTGTTAACGAGATAAAGATAGAGAGAAAGAATGAAAAACTCCACTATTGTAAAGCTCGGTTTTGAGCTGTAATCTTTCCTCCTATAGTGATTGCCGGATTAATCGGCTCCTGAGACGTAGCTTTCTCATATCGAGAAGTGAACTCAGGGTTACCAAATCTCTTTGTCTTTCTTTAATCTTTCTGAGATTATAATTCGATTGTGATATATCGTTTGCAAGAAAAGAAATTGTTCTCAAAGTTCTTGTTCTGGGTTTTATTATAACAAAAATTGAAAGTGTTTAAGAAGAGCAAGTAGAATTTTATGTATGTGATTCATAGTCCAGTGTAATCTTTCCTGCTCTAGTGTTTTTTCCTTTTCTTGTGTTCCTCCTTTTGTTTTATATCCAAGCATGTGTTTAACGACCTCATTTATTCTGTTTGATTGACTATTAATAATATTTAATATTGTGGTTGGTTAGTTTGAATAAATCGTGTCATCACCTCGGAGTTGAATTCGACTCTTATTGCTTAACTTTGTTATTCATCCCAAGCTGATATGAGCTTACTATTTCACTTATCTATTGTTTTTCACTTTGCTTTCGCTTTTTTTCTTCTTCTTAGTTGGCCTATTTTGCTTGGCCAAAATTTATATGCCAACGATTAGCGTCCAATTTCTTAATTTAGATGGTGATCCATTAATTTATTTCATGAGTTAATTTTCACAGAAAATATAAATCTTTACCAACAGTCACTTTCCGTTCTTACATCCCATAATTACTTATTCTTGATTCTCAGTTTTGCTAATCGGGTTTCTTTCCTTATTTTCTTTTCCAGCTAATTTCTCTGGTTTTATTGTCTTTTTCCACTATCTCTTTATATTCTTCAGTGCTACCATCCAGATTCTTTACCGCGCTACCATCTTTTGTTGGTAAGCATTCTTCGAATCCCCTTGATGTTTTATGCTTGTATAAATTTTGTTTGGTGGTTGTCTCTTCTTTTCTTATATTTTTCTTAGATCTTGGTTTCTTTATTAATTACAAAGAGCTTAGATCATCCGAGAGTTTGGTCAAGGCTCTCTTCCAGAAAGCCAGTATCATTAATGAGAATCCTGATGTGATCCCTCCGCCATATGGGATTTCTGCTGAGGTCAATCCTCCTCTTCTGACCCGTTATGCTCTTGGCCCAAATGATGCTCCTCCAGCTTCTTCCGGTTTGGATGTCACATTGGTTGGTATTTCTGAAATCGAGATGAAATTGATGCTCCCACTTCCAAACAGATATGTTCCAAGGTATAGTGTCTCGATCATATCCCGAATATTAAAGAAACCCTACCCCGCCTCGCAAGAAAGTTTAATGCGCTGTCTTTATTGTGTCGTGAGGTAAAATATTTTTTGATCAAATAATAAAAAGCCCAAAATCTGTAAGCCCATTTTTAATCTTTACCCTAGATTCTCAAACTCTATATAAGAGAGTTAACTGCTGAGAGTCAGCAGCAAAGTTCAGATACATGGTGAAACCTTGCGTATTTTGCCATTCAACCCGACAACCCTAGCCGCCGCCACCTTGTCAGATGATTTTCCAGCAAACCATTAAGAACCACGTGACGATCAGCATATGGATGGAAAGTCCCGGGTCTTCGATTTCCAGAAGTAGATAGGTAGTTCGGATCAGAGGTATGTGATTAAAGTTATCAATGTTTCTTCTCGTCTGGTTCAATTTGTCCGAATCTCCAAGCAGCATGAATATGTCCAGTTGTTGTAGACAAAGGAAACGAACGAGTAAATCTATGATGATCGATCTGAAACTTGGTAAGAGCATTCCTGGCATTTGGGATTTTGATATAAAAGTTATGACTGTGTTCTCGGACCTGCTTTGTTTACTGCAAGTATGAGACCAGATAGAGGAGAATTCGTGTTTCGGGAGATACAGTGATCCTTTCGAGTTGAATTGGTGAGAATATTCATAACCCATATAGTTAGTTTTCTGTAAAATATCTATGTGTTAGCTATTTTTGTCTGGGAGTTATAATTGTTTTGTGGGAATTGTTCTCAGCAGCGTTTATCAGTAACCACCATGATGACTGTTGTCTTTTGGTCCGTTTGTCCTAAACCATTGTAGACGTGTTAATGATACTTGAATCCATCTCTCTATTGAAGGATAACCTCTTTGAGAACCAAGAGCATGAGTAAACATGATGTTAAAGGTGTGATTGTCCAAGAGAATAAGAAGAGAAGTGTTTTCAGTCTTCATTGTCTAATGGCTAAGGTGATGGCTTTGATTTTTGGAAACATGGTTCACATTCCTTCCATTATTTTACATGAGTCATTGTGCATAAGCTTGGACCTGATTGTTAGAATATGTTTTGTGTGATGATATGTTTAAGAGATTGATATGAGATGATGATTTGATGATATCAGTTTTGATGTTATGAGATATACAAATATGTTATGTGGATATGTTATCATTATGAGTATGATTGGCTGATGAGCCCGGGATGGGAGTGTCTGAGCCAAGGCCAGTCTCCACAGTATGGGGTCTTAAGGCTGTCACAAGGATAGCGTCGTCTACGGGACGTATGAACCTAAATTTTATGTGGATGTCTTGCATTATATGCAAGAAGTTGATATTTGCTGTAGCTTGATAAGTTAATCTAGCTATATGATTGATAGTGTCTAGGATTATGTGCTTTAATTAGTGTGAAGTATTCGTAGAAATGGTAATCATGTTTCAGTGGGTATAGATGATCTCCCTTAATGAGTAATTAATTACTCATCCCATTGTTTCTCCTTTATAGTATGTGCAGATATTTTCTTTTGTTTCAAGTCAGGATGCGAGAACTAAGGCATAAAAGTGATGAGAACGGGTGTTACATTCGGCATGTTCATGACTCCGAAAAAAACATTTTTGTGATCGTGCGAAACTTGGGACTTCGTCACGGAGTATGTTGTCACTTCTCTTACCAAAGTTAAGGCACCAATGAGACTTTTGGCTACAAAGAAATTTTTCCCATTGTGAAGAATCCCACAGTAATAGTGGCATTTCTTAGGCAGTATCGTGAGACGGGGATGAACATTCGTGCCCTAAGCCAATTTTCGAAGAGAGGCCTTCACAAGTTCACCCAGTTTATAGAGTGTTTAGGATGCGTAGACTTCATGATCTCTTTCTTTGTTTTTTTCTTTATTCTCTCAGTTTTCGTTCAGGTAATGGCAGCGCATAACTGTACCATTGAATAGTACGAGAGGAGGTTTGGTGAACCTTTTCCGAACAAGATTGCAAGCTTCACATTTTTGAACTCTCTTCCCAGGTAAGTACTCTTAATTAGTCATTTCAAGGACGAAAATGATAGGTTGGTGATCGAGGTCCAAGATGTTGCATCTAAGATTGTGGATATTATACAATGAAATCAAGAGCATGAAGCCAAAAATTCTAAACTATTCTTTATCAAACAGAAGAAAGTATACAAATTATTGAAGGGTATTGTGAATTGAGTTTGTGAAATAAAGACATTTGAGATAGAATTGATGAGTTTGTTATATTTTGAGAGAAAGTGAAAATTTCTTAAAAATAAAAAATAAAAAGCTTTATTTTAATAAAAGTGCATCAAGGGTGGAAAGTGTATATTTGTAATTGAGTTGAAAAAAGTATCTTTAGATGTAAGAGCACCTATATTGAGGATTCTAAACCTGTTTCTCATATTAAAAATTTAATAAAAGTAGAGAAAAAAAAGAGTGAGGAAGGTCTCTCAAATGAGAGACTTTGAGAAATCCATGAGAAATCCATATAACACTTGTTTTGATATGATTGGTTTAATTTATTTTTATAAATTAAATTAAATTGTATAACTAAATTATATTAAAAATATAAATATTATATTTATGAGAAACTTGAAAGAATATCTCATGGAGATGCTCTAATATTCTCAAATATAAATACTGAAGAAAAAAATGTAATTATCTAAACAAATGAAAGACTTTCACTACAAAACAGACGTTTTATAACCATGTTGAAGCTAGATTGCAAAACATAACGTCGCAACCAGAATATTGCAAAGAGTAACGATGCTTATTATTTTTATTTTAATTTTTTTTAAGCTAAATGTCAATGCACAGAGACGTAATAATTTTGCAACATAATTATTTTGCAATATATCAGAGCACCTCCATTGGTATAGAGACTTACAAGAGTTTCTTAGTAATATAATAATAATAGTTTTAACGTAGTTTAATTGTATGATTTAATTTTAAGTTATAAATAAAATTTAAATCAATTAGATGATGACATATGTACTTTGAATTTCTTAAGAGTATCTAAAGATCTCTCATTTGAGAAACTATCTTCAATTTCTTTCTTATTTTGGTTTATTTTTATTATATTTTTAATGTGAGAAACCAACTTAGAAACTTTTCAATGGAATTGCTCTAAAAATATCTTGTAACAAATGAGTTTCTATTTTTCTTTCTTCAGTCTTGACTTTGTTTAGAAAACCCAGAAAGCAATTAATAATCACATGATAGTGATAAAGTAGACATGACCTATCTTTCACCTAATGATATTTACACTTTTAATCTCATAATTATAACATGTAATTCAACATCATATGAAAATACACGTCGACAGGTACGAGTGCTAAATATTACCATATAATTTCAAAACAAAAAAGCTGTTTATATCCTAAAGTTAGAAATAATCAAAATGATTAGACACATGGTAAGGCTCATCCCTTTCTTTCCTACTCATCATAAACCTCGGTGGCATATAATAACTAACGCTACGATTATCACTCTTGCTTTTGTGATTAGTCTCTTCTTTAGGGACCCAAGGTGGCTTTATTGACCTGATTAGTGCCCAATTAACACCTTCGAAGAACTCATGTCTTTTGATCTCTATAGACCCTTTGAGACTCCCTAACCTCTTTTTAGGGTTCTTCACCAGTAATTTAACAATAAGATCTTGAGCACTCACCATATTATCGTACTCTTTCTGGCTTTTAACTATAACCTTTGGGAATGTCAGGGGTGTTTTCAGAATGTTTACAAGCGTTCTCTCGTTGTTCTCTCCTTTAAACGGTGTCGTCCCAAATATCATCTCGTATAGAAATATCCCCAAAGTCCACCAATCAACTGCACTTCCATGCCCTTGCCCTGACAAAACAACATAATCAACTTAGTTAGCAAAACCGAACATGCGTTTGGCTGAGCTTAGATCAATTGTTGTTGAAAACATTATTTTCAAACGACGAAAGTGTGGCCTGGGAGTGAGTTAAGGACTAACACCTATAGATCAAAGCCAAGATCGATCTATATAAACGTCTTCAATGACAAAACATAACTGGTTTTGTACATGTCTTCGCAAATTCGACAAAACAAAGCGACTTATACCTGAGATTACCTCCGGCGCCAAGTACTCATGTGTTCCCACGAACGACTTAGAGCGAGCGTTGATTGGTTCTGCAAAAATTGATGGACAACCACTAGAGAGGTCTCGAGAACAAGAAGATGGTTGTCGAGAGAACGATCTAGAAACATCGTTGCTTTTAACGGAACCTCCACTTCCGGCTGCGTTCTCGTGTATTGTGGTGGTAATAACATTCTTTCTTCTTCTTCGGCTCGAAGCGGGAGAGAAGCAGGAGATTACGGGGTTTAACCGAGTCGCCGTGCATGCAGGTGAGGAGCATTTACGGCGGATGCTGACATCATCATCTTCCTCCTCATGAGAACGACGATGATCGTCACGGTCGTTGTGGTTGAGAAGCTGTGGAACGACGTCGCATTTGAAGGAGAGGTCGAAATCTGAGAGCATTACATGACCATCGTCTCTGATTAGTACGTTCTCCGGCTTAAGGTCTCTGTATACAATTCCCATCATGTGGAGATACTCTAAGGCCACCAGTGTTTCTGCTGCGTAAAACCTGATTTCATTAAGCACTTGATGATTAGTTATTATATATTGCAAGCTATATAAATCTATTTATATTTAACTAAGTTACATCATTATTTGTAATTAACGGTTGGTATATCTATTAAAAAAAATTGGTATAGTTTCCTAGCCGAAGATAATCCACTACTTCATCCACAAAATAAAATTAAGTAGTGGATACAAATGTAAATCGTTCAACAAACGCAAAATGTGAAAAAATAATAATAAGTTTACATAAAAATTAACAATTTTTTTGAATAAAATATTTTCCTTTTTTTTCGTGAAATATTTTTACAAATATGGAAAATATTTTACAACGAATAAACAAATTTCATTTAAAACAAATTAAAAAAATTGTTGTGAATCAAATGTGGGGTTAAATTATGGTTCACATATAAAACAACACACTAAACAAAAAAAATGCGAATAAAACTTTGAAATCTCTATTCACCGTGAGATTTCTAAGATGTAGAGATGTTCTATATGGTTTAAAGAAGGAGACCTAGTAGAGGAGATAGTGAAACGTTTAGATGGCTGACGGAGACGGGCGGCGTAAAGATCACCGCCGGGACAATACTCCATGACAAGAAAAGAGTAATGAGAAGCCTCAAAAGCTGCATACAAAGTAGGGCAAAAAGGATGATCAAGCATCCCAAGAATCTTCTTCTCCATCTCAGCTCTTCCAAGCTTTTTCTTCACCGCCACTGCTTCCTTATCAACAACTTTCATTGCGTAAAGCGCCACATCAGGGCTTCCCCGTATTTGACAAAGGTACACACTTCCAATGTCGCCACTACCTAACCTCTTTAAAAGCCGGAAATGTTCTAACCCTACCGCACGGCCGCAGCACCGGCGTAGTCTGGCCATAGCTTCCCATGCGACTTGGTTGGCTTTGTGAGGCTTTGATTGGTTGTAGCTGTTCAGACCATGGTTACTTAGATGAGATATGGAGCTACTACAGCTAGGGCTTGCTGTGAAAGAGCTACTTAGCCAGCTCGTACGGCGGCTCGACTCTGGTCCGGCTGTTGAACTCTCATAATCGGACTCATTGTCTTTGTAAAAGTTAGTTGAGTTTGCCATTTGAGACGTTTCATGGGTAAGAAACTGCCTTGTCTTCACTATTTATCCATATTCTTCACCTTAATCACTTTATTTTTTTGTCTTTTTGTTTATTTTTTATTGAGTTTTAATATATAGTAGTAAAGATAAAACCATGCGTGAAGATAAACAATATAGGTTAAAGTGCGGATACAAACATAAAGGAGAATTGATGAGATGCACATGTCAGGCATGCTCCGCCAAGCTGACACCACCACTATCCTTTGTTTTCTATAAAGTTAAATGTTTGAACAATAAAATCCTATGCCAGCTTTTTTTAACTTTAGGTATTAGAATATTCCGATAATTCGAAGATGGTCAATTATTATGAATAACTTTAGAAAATTATAATTACGTGAGTGACCACAAATTTTTTTTCGTTTTTTTTGTACTTTTTAATTATTTATTTCGTGGTTCGCACAGAAAGATAAATTTATATGGTTGACAAAAGGAATAAAAGATAAAACAAATTATTTATGGAATTATATGGGCATATTTTCGAGAAATTGGCATACAAGTTTGCTACAAATTATTCATAATTGATTCTATGGAATTTTCACTACAAAGTTAGTTATATACCAACGGTTTAAATCTGCCATAGGCTAATTCCTACAATATAAAAGGGACTATTTGTAGCTCGAGTGAGTGCCACATCAATTAAAAATATTCCTTAGAGTCTGCCACGTGTCAATCTTGCAAAAAGTGAGCCATAATTTGGACTTTTATTAAAAAAAAGAATATTAAGAAATAACGGGCCACATCATTACTCATTTTCGAACGGCTCAAATCATTACCGAAAGGCCAGATCATTACCCAATTTCGATTCCCATTATTTTTATTTGCTTTACCCTAATTTCTCTAATCCGTCTCTTCTCTTTCTCGGTGTATACTATGAACATTTATATATAATAAATCTTTGTATCAATAGGATACAAAATTTCAGATGATTAAAGTTTCATGTCTTTTACAAAACAGTAAATCGGATTTGTTGGACTAAGTTTTACATGTTTTAAAAATTTCCAAAAAAAATTTGAATTTCTTAATTTCTTATCTATTTGGTAATTTATTGAAAACTAATTTAGTTTTGAAATAAACGAATATTTTTATTTGTTATCTTTCTCCAAATACTGTATGCTTAACAAATGCA
>AFAN01000203.1:0-40667 GCA_000218505.1 Schrenkiella parvula
ATATATATATATATATATATATATATATATATATATATAGACCGGACCCGAATTGCTTTCATGACAAGAAAGCTCACCTGCGGTTCGTAATCTGGTCCAAGTAAAACGTTGGAAGATTTGATATCGCGGTGAATGATCCGATGGTTGCAGCGTTTGTGAAGATAATGAAGCCCTCGAGCAACTCCAACCGCAATCTTGTACCGTATAGGCCAATCTAAGAACCCCTTCTCGTTCTCTGTTCCGATTTCGCAGAATTTACAAAACCAAATCAGTAAACATTTTCTTCAGAAATTGATTGTTATACTACAATGACAATATGAAAGTCTTACGGAATTAGATTACCGTGCAAAGCGGAGTACAAGTTTCCGTGCTCTGAGAACCTGAAGACAAGATAGAGACCTCTCTCAACACAACAACCTAAGAGAAGAGCAGTGTTGGGATGAGAGACATGACTTATGATGCCGAGTTCAGTAAGAAACTCTTTCTCCTTGTTCATGTCACCACTCTCCTTAGCTAATCTCTTCACTGCGATTCTTCTTCCATCGCATAGATCTCCTCTGTACACTTCAGAGTACCCTCCTATGCCTATTATATTCCCTGCAATATCTCAACCAGAAACTTAGATTAGATTATCCCAGACAGACCAACAGTTTTAATCATTTTTTTCTCTTGTGTTGATGCATTTGATCAAAAGGTTAAAACTTTGATCTCTCTAATATGCTAACCTTTATGAAAATCATTTGTGGCCTTAGAGATCTCGTTGTAAGTAAAGCATTGAATTAGAGGTTGAGGTTTAGTGTTTTTCATAGTCTCGTTTCTTCTCCATTTCCTCAATGGAGAGTTCATAATAAGAGAAGATATGAATCTATAAGGAGACATTGGCCTATGTTTGGGTTTGCCTGAAGGCGAAGCAAAGCTAGAAGAAACCACTGAACCGTTGAAACTTGAAGCATCATCGCCTGAAGAGCTAATTGAATCTCTCGATAGAGTATTTAGTACGTTGCGCGGTGAATACTCCGCACTCTTTGTGTCTGACAAAAAAAAAACATATTTGTTAGTCTTCACATCCGCTAAATAAATCTTAGCACGAAACTTAAACGGCATATCATTATGTTTTAACCTCGAGAAATCTCGGAGTCAGAGTAACAATCTCTATGCGGTTTTCTTTGATTTCCAACTAAAACAACAGAGCAAGTTGATGGAGCAAAGTCGGAGACGTGCCTTGTGATCTCATTCCATATCCTAAATTAATTAGGAACACACAAATTGAGTTATTACACGGATTCTGAATTGGATCATGGTTTTCTATACCTAACCGGACATTTACCTGAATGCTTGAGTGGTTGGTCGGGAAAGAACAAGATAGTGAGCAGAAATCGACTTGACTTCATCGATAAGTCCTCTTCCGATGTTCGAGCTAAACCCTACCTTGGCTTCCAAATTTACCTATATTAAGTTTACAAAAATAAATATACCATCGTTATTATTTACCTTTTAGGAATATATTGGTAATAATGTGATAACAATATTCTTACGCCAAACTAGAAAAAAAAACAAAAAAAATCGTACTTTGTTTTGGCAACAAGTGTAAGCGAACTCTCCAAGCATGGAGATGACATGAGCTTTGGCATGGCGAACTTGAGTCCTCTTCTTCTTCTTCATCGGACTCTTTTTCGACTCTTCACCAACTGCAACAACAACATTTCAATTTCCCAATTAGTCAAATAATCCTTTTAATTTAATTGCGGACAAAAACAGAGGAAATTAGGTATATATACTAACCAAGAAGATGAAGAGCAACAATCGTGTCATTTGGTTTAGCAAGAACATTAATGGCCCAAGATAGAACGTTTTGGCTCTCGTCGCGGTCCAACGAGATCGCTACAAGGATTTTGTTACTGCCTTCTTCTGAAGAAGATATCATTTGTATTGGCCCTGTGTTCCCTTGTCTCACTCTAATTAAGGTTGGAAAATTTGAGAACACAATGATTCGATACACTTGAAGAACAAGATCAGAGTTCTTACTTTGTTTTTGGGAGATAGAGTAAGAAGAAGTGAGATGTTTCGAGATTAATAAAGAGTGTGCAAAAGGCATGATCATTGCATGAGATAATCATTAGCTGTGTGTATGAGTCTTGACGAAGAAGCATAAAGCGCAATTAGCCCAATGATAATATAATCAAGTTATCTATATAATACTTTTTTTTTCGGCATTATATTACTCAAAATTCGGAAGTTAAAGTTCAATATTAGAGTTAAAAATCAATTATTTTAATGGTTCGTTCTCTAAACTATGATTCATATTCTTAATTCAGTTAAAGAGTTTAGAGTTCAACGTCATGAATGTGACTTTTTAGATTTTCTTTTAAGAAGCCGAAATATTGGGAAAAAAAAATTATAAACAGTTTACTAACTTGAAATTTTTATTTTTATTGGTTAGAACAACATATTGTTCATTTAACCTATATCGTTAGGGTTAGTCACTACACCTGTATATACATTTATGAAAGAAAATTATAAGTTTTTGCTCTAGATTAGCAAATAAACCTAGTGATCGAAAAATCTTGAGTATCAACAAAATACGCACGCAGAAACTGTTGTTGGAAATCATACAAAACATATATGCTTTAGATGTATTATATAAACAGATAATATATAGATTTATTAGAGACAATGATGGAATTTGAAGTGAATGTGGTTGGATGATTTGTGGTGTAAGCAAAGGGCAAAGGGACAAAAAGATGTTTCTTGTTGTGGTTTCTCAGTGGTCTCGTCTAATGTTCTTGATTTTGTCTTCCTCTCGAAGCCATTGTTGCTCTTTGGCTTTTACTCTTATTATATTAGCTGACATTGTTTATAAATCATATAAAGGATGATTAAATGGTAGTTTAGGATCAATGATTTTAAAAATTGGTCGCCAAACAAATGAAATGAAAAATTGTTTTCAAAGGGTTGGTAGAGGGATGTGTGAGCCATGGATGGGAATCCAAAAGAGGGAAGATATATATTTAACTTTTTACAATGAATGAGACTTTGAGAAGACATTAAGTACACAATATATATTAAAAAAAATGAAGTAGAGGGTAATAATAGAAATGGACCAAAAGGTACTATCAACAAACAAGACGTTGAATCATATAATTACATGTGCAATTATGCACCCAAAGATGCAAAGTTACTTGGCTTTGTTTGTCTTATACTACACAACACTAACCTCCGTACACCTCACTCACACGTGTATTTGATCTCTTAAACTCGGGGATTTTAATTGAAATATGATTTTAACGATTTAAGACTGATATTTTTGGGTTGATTTTTTAATATTTTTTTTCGGCCTGATCGTTCATTGGCGTTAGAATATTTTAATCTTTTTCTACCAAAAATATAGATTTTTTTTTTCAACCGAAAAATATACCATCTATTGTATCATGTCATAAATATTCTAATTTACACCCCTATATAAACACTTTCTATTTTTTTCCTGAATGATCTATGTATAATTACTCCTGCTTCACAAAATTTAAAATGTTTACCAAGATAATTAAAAACATTGTAAGATATTTCATTTAAAAATCACTCATGGTTGTCCACTAGTTGAAATGTTTATCACGAAAGTTGAGAAACTAATATTAGAGCTCTATCAATATTATTTTATTTTTTTGTGAATTCAATAAACGCTATTAATATCCGCTAATTCCACAAACCTCACAAATTAGTTTGAGTTTCACCTAGAGATTACCGATTATTAATTTAAAAACAAAACAAAATCTAATTTATCAGCTGTTGGATCAATGCTGGCCCAAAATATTGTTAGGGAACAGAGTGGATACAGCTACAATGGGCCCAAATGAAATCCAATATGACCCAACTTTTTTGACGACCTAATAACCAATTAATTAGGATGTATATTACAAGATGGTGCAGAAACTTTAACTTTGATCGAACAATCTCTGTTTTAATTTAAAACAGTTACAAAAATGTTATGTAACAAAGAAGATATAACCTCTATTTGGCAACAGAAGTTTGATGGTTGTTCATAAAAGTGAAATTATGAACATAAATGATCATTCGCTATTATAGTTTGGTAATCCGTTTTAATAGCATTGTTTGAAAATGCAAATGAATGTATATTTAAAGAAGGCATAGCTTGAAAGCATTAGAAAATAGAAACCTAGCTAGGGCTAAAAGATAAGATAGCCTAGGAATAATAATAATAAAAAAGAAACCTAGGGATGTTAACGTCCTTCTCAAAAAAAAAATATTACTTATAGCTTTCATATAGAAATTATGGTAAAATGAAATAAATTTATACACTAAGCCCTAAGGCCATTTGATTGATTGAAAGCTAAACTGCTTCACCTCGCCGCATCAGAGACACCTATGAGAATTTTGTTCAGACTATCTTCTGCACGTGCCTTCACACGTGCCTTTGGTCCTGCCTTCAATTTTCTAACCTGACGACTCTTTCCTCTTCAATTTTTTTTTGTTCCGAACCACTTGTCACATTAATCCCATAGAAAACATGAACTCGACCTGACCATAACAGTCATATGTTCTTTCTTATTTTTCATTCGAAGTTCCAAAAATCACAAATATGTTCACAAATTTCCATTCAAAGTCTCAGAAATTTACAATTTTTTTCCCGGATTTTTCCATCATAACTCAGAAATGGAACAAAACTGATGAATTAAAAGCTTACTTTAAGAAAAAAAAATCTAAATAACTTAATGACGCAAAAGCTGAGATTAAATAACATTGTTAATCCAAACCCATTCGATTTCTCTTTTTCTTTTAATAATTCTTCGCCACTTTAAGAGTCAGATCATAATTAAGGCTCATTATGTAGAGCTCTGATCCGACCCGATTACCAGAAGCAACCGGGTCATATGCAAACAGTAACTGCTCACAACAGATGATCCTCTGTTTCACATACTCTGTTTCTCAATGTGTCGCACCGTTACTTTCAGTACTCCGCCGTACCACCTGATCATTACCTTCCACGTCATCAACACCATCTTCGTCTTCATCATCTTCACAAGTACATCTTTTTTCCGCCGGCGTCGCCAAGTAAGTGGGTTTCACATCTCCGGCCATAATCACCAAGAACTTCTCAGGCAAAGCTACAGCCTTCGCAACCTTATCGGGTTTCAAATCTCCGGCTTCAAGATCTCTGTCTCTGCTCTGGTTTTCCTCGCCGTCGAGATAACCGGAGAGACGCCAATAAGAGCAAGCGAGGATGAGAAGAGCGAAGGCGATGAGACCAAGCATCGCCGCTAAACCACCGAAAAGATAAGGAACCGGTGAATGCCACGGCGAGTGAGGTCCTCCCATGGTGGTTCTGTTTCCGTCGACGTTTTCTCTTGGAGGGTAATACTGTCTTCCTTCCATTTTCTTTGACTGAGAGAAAGAAAGAAAGAAAGAGAAAGAGAGAGAGAGAGAAGAAAAAAAGTTGCTGTTGAGTTTTTTTTTGTAAATAGAAAATGTTTTGGTGAGAGGAGGAGAAGTGTGACAAAGGGTTTTATAGAAGAGAGCAAACGAATTAACGTTTTGGATTGTGTGTGACGTATAATTTCATTTTAGTATTATTTTGCGTATGAGATTCTTTTTGGCATATTTTTTATTATTATTTTTGTTTGTTTTGTAATTTTTTAATGAGTGAGACAGAAAAAGAAGAAAAACAACTATTTCAGTATACGTTTATGTTTATCAGTTATCAGAAATTATGATTATGTGGGTCGTGACGTGACTACATAACTATGCTTTGTATTTTTTTTTCCTGTGGCGTTTGCTAAAGCAATTGAGGTGATGTATCCAAACGGAATTAACTGCTGTGAATTTGTAAATATTTAAGATCAAATAAGTTTTTCAATAAAAGGAAATTAATGTATGATGTATCATCAAACACTCTTTTAACTCTTATCGAATAACTATTTTAATTTTTTTTTGACGACTTTTGCGGTTGCAGAGATCTAAAATCATTTACAATGTCTAAAATAACACACATGCATGTCAATACTTTTGTTTCTAGAGTTAACAAGATGTGTATGTGTGTGTTGTTCTTTTCTTTTCACGTCCTTATTTAATAAATAACAAATTACGATCAAAATATTTATTTATAATTTTACACCAACAAATCTATATTTACATTCGTAACCAATAACAAAAATGAAAAATCCATGTAAGAACTAAAGACTATGCTAGAGATTCTAAATGTATGCGTATAGATAAGGTTATATGTATATATACATATAGCGAGACGTGTAATTATGAGTTTGCGTACGTTGGTTAGGTAGGTGATTACTTGGGACCCAAATTAAGGTGGTGTGTTTCTTAGTTAGTATTCCTTACTACTTTTAAGCTTAATCAGTGGATGATTTCACAAAATATCTTCGATTCAATCATACTTTAAACATAATCAAAAGAATTTAGTACAAGTAATCATTTATTGTAAAACTTAAACACTGTTTTAGATTACTTAACAACCATTCACATAGTGTCGAATCCACTCAAACACACTCGACTAAAATATTGCACATAGCTTTATGAGAATATCTTCTTAGTAGTTATGTTATGCTATAATAATCTCAGTTTTAAGCAGGTTAAGATGAACAACTACTTGATTAGAAGAGAAAAAAAAACAATGATTGATGATAACTAGTAAAGAAGACTCTGATGCAAAGAGAGTGTTCAAGAGGCAATTAAGGGGGCTGAGATAAGGACAAGAGACTGACCGATAACGGTTCCTTTAAAGCCGCTAAAATTAGGTGAGCGATGCAAACGTGAAGGGATGGCCGCAAACGTTTTAACCGTTAACGCCAAACAAATAAAGTGAACGTTACCTAAAACAACTAAAAAAGATACAAGTTTGTATAACTTTTCTTACTCCGAGTTCGCGAATATATAACCAAACAACATTATTGCAGCTCGAACATATTAATTTAAATTTTTCTTTCACAACTATTGATTCTGATTTTATCAGTGGAATCTTATATGTACTATGGATGATTCTAAACCAAAAAAAAAGAAAATAAACAAACGAATACGTATGAGACCTTGAAATCTTGGAAACTAATGGATTAAAAACTCAAACTCACAACTTTTTTTGTATTTATTATATGTAGCTTTTTGATAACAAATAGCAACATAACAAAAACGTAAGATATATTCAGTTTATTTTCTTCAATTATTATGACTAGGATATTGAAAACCATTTACTGTAAACCGAATTGATTTAATCGAGACAAAAAAATAGAGATTAGAAAAAAAATCGTCTATAAACCTATAAACCGAAATTAAACTATGTTTTTAATGACCATGACCATGATCCTGAATTCTAATCAACTAAAAAACTACATTTACTTTACTAATCGTTATCATCCAATTTTTTTGCATGACATATTTGTATTATCATAAATCACGTGGAACAAAATTAAATCTTTCGAAAACTGAAAATAGAATAAAATTTATTATTAGTGAAAAAAAAAGCAGACGGGTAGCCCACCCACCACCATAATATACTTTAACAAGTGACTATTGATTTTTTGATTAAATATATCCACTATGCCACAAAATCATCATTCTAACAAGAACATTACCAAATCTCACATTTTAACATTATGTTTATGTATATATTAGAGGAATACAAAATATTGTACATCTATATATATACATTAAGAAAAAAAAAGGAAAACTCCAATGAAAAAAGCTGGAAACAACATACCAAACCATATCCACGAGGCCTCAATTATCACATATCAATGCTAAAGATATAATAACTTGAAAAAATATATAAGTAATAACTAAAAGGGTCCACCACATTTTGCACAGTCTATTTAGATCAAAGTTTATTTGGTCAAGTTCCTATCATTTGCTTTTTCCTGTTTAGTCAAACACATAGAGAAAACGATTAGAACAACTGAAAACAACACAACTCATCACTCTTTATGATGTTCATATTTTTTTCCCCTTAGTTTGTTTCAATTGTTAAAAAAGCTAGGGTTCAAGCTTTTACGCAACTCGTTTCAAAACCGTCCAAAAATAAATCACTCATATAACCTAAACCATGTGAACAACACTAAACATTTGATCCCCAAACTCGATCAGTGTGCTTAGCTTTCCTTTTTTTGTCTTTGCTTGAGAAAAATCTACAAGCTATTTTCTCTAAATATTATTTTCTAGCTTTATTTTGATGGTAAAATAATCATTCCTTCTCTGATAATATATTTTAAAAATATGTGTTGATATATATAATGTAAGAAAGCTAATGTCAGCCATTCATCATTTCGAGGTCTCCTGGCAAATGAAAGAATTTTATGAGGAATATTTGTTGTGTTTATTCTTGTCCTCGAACGAAATTTCGTACTATTCGTATGAATAAATATGTAATAAAATATAATGATTTGTTAGAGATATTTGAATAAATAATTGATGACAAGGGGTCCATTTCTCAGCGTCAGCTTCCACTCAGAGGTACACGTCAAGGACAAACGATAATTCCATCATTTCCAATCACTTACGTTTTTTTTTTGTCTATTCCAATCACTTACGTTACGTCCTCATTTCAACATTGCTTATTTTATCATTAATGATTCAAATATAATAGTAGTTTAATGAATCCACTAATACTGTGTAAATAATCTTCTACGATTTAATGATTGAATATATAGAAGGGAACATTTTTATATTAAAAACTTCCAAAGCAAACAATGTTCTGACAAAGATTCCAACCAAATCCCACTCTTTCATTAATCTATTGCGATTAAGTTAAACTCTCATTTTCATTACTAGCTAGTTTTATATACGTGGATATTCTAAACTAAACACTCATAGATTTGGATCCGATGAATGCATTATCCCAACTCATACTAACAGTATAAAATAATTGCAAATAGAATATAACTAAGCAATACACATTTGTCTATAAAACCAATAAAAAAGATGA
Organism: Schrenkiella parvula; assembly: GCA_000218505.1. Classification (NCBI taxonomy): domain Eukaryota; kingdom Viridiplantae; phylum Streptophyta; class Magnoliopsida; order Brassicales; family Brassicaceae; genus Schrenkiella; species Schrenkiella parvula. Next base: position 8,942 of record AFAN01000203.1, read on the forward strand.
TGTAGTTGAGATCTATTCCCTAACATGAATTTAGTAAGTGGTCACCTATTAATTGAGTTTATGCATGAATGTATATGGAGACTAACCATCATTAAATAGGCACGTCTGAAGCTTTAGATAATATAGAAAATAACCTCGGAATATACAAGTTTCATATATGAATTTAACTAAAGGTAGTAACTGTACGACATATAATACATATATTTTGGAGATAAAGAAAGGTTCATATTCCATTTTTTCCAGTATTGTTTTTGTTTTTGGGAGGATAAATGCTTTGGCGCAAAGGATATAAGAGAGCTGCTGCTCGCAAGTCGCAAGAAAGATAGAGAAGATAAGTGATGATATGGTTTATGTATAGAAAACAAAAAGATGAAAAAGCATGTTCTTCTTTTGAGAGATGGAAGTACAATAATTATGAGAGACATGAATAATTTTATTATTTTTTTAACAGCAGATGTAGTCCCACGTCTTAATAATTTGATTTCAAGCTTTTTGGAACAACGTAATTTTCACCCCCACATGTAATATATATATACACACTATAATACTACTTGGAAATTCTCAATTTCCAATCTTTTTTATACATATATAATAAGAATTTATTTTGTTTTTGTTTTAATTGGTTGCTAGTTTAGCACTGCTATAAGCAAATAGTTTTCGCAAACAATTTTAAAGCTCTCGATTACTCCTTAAAAAAAAAGGGACGAACAAGAAATCTAAAAGAGAAAAAGGATAAAACAAAAAAAATGATTAAAGAGAGAGTCAAATAATAAAAGCGAAGTCGATATAAAGCTAAGTTAATGTTTCATCTCTCGCTTTTTCATTAGTAATTTATTTTGATTTATCAGTATATGTCGTCACTTTCTTTACACAATAATCGTTTTGAGATTTAATTAGCGTGAAGAAATCGAAAACGTTAACTAGCAAATTCCGTAGTTGAAATTTTAGCATCTTTTTAAGATTGGTCCCATCGAAGCTCACTTTAACATTTTCATTCAAATTACTTTGTAACGATTTTGAAAGGCCAATATAGAAAGAAACAAAATTAATTGCTCTTGATAACAAGCTCAATCTTTTTTCTTGTTTAAAAACTTACCCTATATATAGAGTGGATTTGGTACTAAAAGTCACTACTGAGAAATTGCAAGTGGTTCGAACGTACAAATAACAATTAGTACTTTATGAAAGTTAGAACTCATTGGTCCAATTATATATGTTCCTCTAGAGTGTCCGTCTACTCATCATCCACTCCAAAATCTTAGTTACTTCTTGTCTGAAACCAACCTTGCCAATTTGGTCTTCTTAAATCATATCGTAGATAAAGTATATACTTTTTTCATATGTTTTTTTGTTCTTTTGTGGAAGTGGTTTATTCACAATTACATTGTTGACATATACGAATAAGAAGAGAGATTAGATTAATATAAACAAAGTCAATCTCCTTTGACGACCAAAGATTGGTGAGGGACTCTCTTGATGTCAACAAAAGTAGAGTAGTCTTTGTTCATTGGCTGTTTCCATGGCTCTCCATCCATTTGCATAAAAGCATTTTTCCATTCTCCTCCTCTTATCTCTAGCCGTATCGCCGCCGCCTGTTATTAAGAAACACATTCTTTTGCATTTTAGCTACCATACAAATTGCCAAACGTATATTTATGTAATTCTAGAACTGTAGATCGATGTTATAATAAAAGATGGTCAAAAGGAGACATGGAACATGGTTTTTACTTGAAAAAAGTGGACCATATGGACAAAGAAGAATACATTTTCAGTTTGATAGATGTTAAGGTGCTTTATAAAACATTTTACTATGAAATGTTATACTCTCTCTGTTCTTAATAGATTAATGTTTTGAGTTTTCTTCTTGTTACTAATAAAATGATGTTTTGGGTTTATTTAATGCATTTCGTTTAACAAAATTAGTTAATATTCTATTGTTGGGTAAACAAATTTAAAAAGCCAAACTTCACATTTATAGAGTTTGATTTTCATTTGGTCAAAAAGTATTAATCATCATTTTCTCTCGAAAAAATAAATAAAAAGTAATTAGTCAAAGTAAGTTTTATTATTTTTTAATATGTGTGAAATTTTTTAAATTACCAATCTATTAAGACAGGATGGAGTATTTTTTGATAAATAACATTTTAAGTTTCAGGAATTTTCTTCCAAGCCAACAAAAATAAAGTAAAAGTTATCGTCTAGTTCCTGTCCATTTCTAGACGATATTTAAAAATTAGTCTTAATTAAGAATGCATTCTTATATAAAATTATATTTGAGAATAAAATCAAAACACTGGCGGAAATATTGTCAACCCCTAGTTATGATGGGTATAAGGTTGGTATATATGGACCGTATGGTCTAGCTTGGTTCAATAGGACTAGTTCTAAATAGGGTAATATTTTAGACCTAAAGTCTATTCTTGAGACTTGAGAGCCAAATCAACGGTTAATTGTTAAACTACAAAGCAAAATAGCATATTCGATGGATGATGGATCCAATCTATCTCAGTTATGGTAGGATTGGTATGATATGTCTTGCACCGTACACGTGAATCTAAATAGCTATGGAAGTGGAAGAAACCCTACTCTATTTCATAATCTAAAAAAGCTGGTCCGGTTCTGACAGACCGGATTTGGTTTACACCAAAAAGAAGTACCTGTGCAATATGTTTGGCAGAGATGAGCTCAACCATAACGAAAGAAGCATGCCATCCTTGCTTTAACCCAAAGATCTCAAGAAGTCCATCATCGGCTTGGGCCTCCACAAAGCCTCTCTGTTACGTAGAACTCAAGCAAGCGTTAGTAGTGTGAAAAATGAAGGAGGAGGATAATGAAGTGAGAAGAAATGGGTTTGTTTTACCTTTTCAAGATAGTCTTGTTTAAGATTTCCCCAAGGGTTTCTTCCACTTCCATAACTATTTAGATTCAATGCAACCACAGCTCTTACACTGTCCAAAAAACCAACAAAAAACACAAGTTTGATTAGAAACACAATTACGAGGTTGAGAATGTATCTCATTTGTGTTCTTGTCTCTTTTCTGTGGATACCTTTTCGGAACTGGTACTTTCTCCCACTCGGAAGAATCTAGCTTTTTGATATGCAACGTCATTATGTTCTTGAGACCCCTAAAAAACCGAAAATTACAAATCGGTTTAGTTAAACCACACTTTGAAGTTGTAACATATGTTGTGTTGGTGTTGATAAAGACCTTAAACCCGGGTCGTTTATGCAATGTGTCATGAACCAACCCTGAGAACAACCGTAGCCCGAATATATAATCTGCAACAGCAAAACTTTAGATTTCTTTCTTAATAGTCAAACTTTCAAGAGATTCTGGTATGTTACCTTATTGGCGATAGGGCCATTCGCAAGGTAAGGCTTTTCATTGCGCAAATGGTGAAAACCGTAAGCCACTTGAGCATCCATACCTATACTAAAGTAATTGTAGAAGACTCCTTCATAGCCATTCGTTGTTGGAGGTAGCTCTCCCTCTATCTCCAAACTCTTCAACACAACACTAATTTTTAATCCAAAGACTAAACATCACAAAGAGTGTTTGGGGGGTATTAATGAAAATCAAAACCTGGTCAATGTAACATTCAGGTGTAGACTTTAGAGAATAAGGAGGATCCACAATTTCACCAGAAGGCATTGTAATCAGAATCTTCCAACTGCATCAATATTTCAACATCAAAAGATGAAGCAGAGCACAAGAACAGATTGTTCCGCAGATCGAGTTTTACCTATCCAGACGGCTTATTGGAGCAACACTTGCCCTATGAAGTGTTCGTTTTATCGCAGACTTCCACGCAAATGGGAAAGAACCTCCCTAACACACCAAAGCAACCTAAATCAGAACAGAGTGTTTCATAAGTTTAAGGATACAAATAAGAACAATAACATCTTTTTTTACCCATCCGAAGCTTCTAGAAAGATCGTTTCCGGTTCCATGTGGCATTATAGCAACCGGAGGAACAGGTAGCCGGTTTTGTAAATTGAGTTCACCGAGACACCCTAGAACCCAACCAACGGTTCCATCTCCACCTGCAACCTGTAATGAGTGATCAAATCAGTGGCAATAATCCAAATTTTACAAACTTTAGATTGGATCAATCAACAAAACACAAACACAAAAAAAGTACCACAATTCTCATCTTTTCACGAATCTCTTTAGCACATTCGTCTCCTTTTTCAGCTAATGCCTCTAAGCAACCCAATCCATATCGAATAAACTCGTTAGGCTTCACTTCCGTTAGATCAAACACCTAAAAATTTCAGAAAAAAAAATCAATCTTCTTCCCTAAATTGTGAGATTGAATCAGAATGTGCGTACCTGGTCTTCGGTGATTAGATTCTGGAGACGTTCTTTGATGATTGGACCTTGACGACCACCGCTTTTGGGATTAACGAAGACCATCAGAGGAACTTCCGGCGTTACATAGCTGTCTAACGGTGGCGCTACGGAGGAGGAGGAGGAGGAAGCGGCGGAGGGATCATTTTTATGGAGGATGCAATCGCGGATCGCGAGTCGGAGATATTTCGGAAGCATAACTCTTTGACGAAGCTCTGCCTTAGAGACCCTTATGCTTGCGAGATTGACCAATTGGTAGACTTTCATCGCTCCGAACGAATCGAGCGACGAATGGCGTGGAATCATCCTCGCCGTCAATGAATCTCCGATCGACGACGGCGGTGAGTCCATCTCTCTGTCTCTAAAGGAAACACCAAAAAGTTTGAAGCTTTTTAATCCTCCTGACGAATCTAACAAAGGGATATGAAACTCGATGACGAATCAATCTAGGTTTTTGTGTACGTTTACAAACGACGAGGCATGAGAAGCTTTTTTTTCAATCAAGGAAGGATAAAATCTGAAAAACCAAAAATTAGTTAACGGAAGAAGAACAGAGGGAGAGACTTGTTCTGTTTGGTTTTGTTATCGACCGTTGAGCTTTTTTTCAGGATAAATATAAATAAATAAAATACCTTTGTAATTCCCACCAAAGTTTGTTAACAGTTCGTTGTTTATATGGGCCCATTATTTTGGAAAAAAACATGGTCATATTGGGCTTGCATAAAGGCCCAATTAGAAAAGCCTGCATAGTTAGTCTGAATATTGCAAGGAATGTCAATGGCGGATCTGCAACTGTCACTACCGAAGAAGAAGAGTAGTCTAAACTCAACTGAAACTGAAAGTCTGAAACTTTTTTAAGGTAAGCTTCTCTTGTCTTCTCGATTTAATCAAAGGTTAGGTTCTTAGGATTTCCGTTGACTTTCTTTCTTCTTTCCTGTAAATCCTATTTGGGGAAATATGAATGCGATTGATGTTTTGGATAATTTCGACTTGGTTTGTAGCTAACCATGATCTTGTATTGATAATAACAATGCGTGGATCCAATTATATTAATCTAGCTATTGTTTCATCACTTCATTTGATGTGATGTAATAATTTCCATGGAGATTAGATAAAAACTATTTGCTGATAGTTTATAAAAAAGTTTACAATTGATCGATGTGGGAGCAAGAACAGTTACTTCTTGGCCTATACATCAGCATTTGGTTTTCACAAATTATTTTGACTCTGTTCTACAAAATTTATCTTCATAGATGTTGATATGCGTCATGGTGAATTTCAGATGTCAGGAACAGATTTCAAAGTGGTGCTAGAGACTTTCACATTCCCTGCTGATTCAGCTCCCTTCAAGAGTTGTCATGCATCCACCATTGTTGAGGTTAAGACCGCCACAAGTCTCCGTTGTTTTGCCCTTCAATAGATTAAGTAATGGATTGGCCTAAACTTAGCGATTTTTTGTTATATATTTTTGTGAAAAAAGGTTGTTAAAGATCACTTTTTGGCTGCGTATTTCGGAGGCACGTATGAAGGAGCACCTGATGTCAAAATTTGGTTGCAGCATTTCAAGGTAGATAGACTCAGTCTCAGTCATTTAGACTCTCGAGATCACAATTACAGTTGATTTGGTTCTCAGGATGGTCAATGGGAATCACCGGTTATTGTCGATGAAGAGCCAGGAGTTCCAATGTGGAATCCTGTCTTGTTCAAGCTTCCATCTCAAGAGCTCTTATTGTTCTACAAAATCGGCCAGGAGGTTCAAAAGTATTGAAAAATTATTTCACTGGTCCTCAGTTTTAACATGATAACTCTTTTGCTTGCTTCATTCCTTTTTGATTTCTCTTGTTTTTGGCGGAAAGCTTAGATGGAGCGGTTGCATGAAACGATCATACGACAAAGGTAGAACCTGGACTAACAGAGAACAGCTTCCACCTGGGATTCTTGGACCCATCAAAAACAAGGTGCTTGTTGCATTGCCTAGAGCCTTAGACTCCGTCTGATTGAACCATTTGTATTGCTTAAAGACTTAGCTTCCTTGATCTTTCTTGTGGCAGCCTATTTTGCTGGAGGACGGGACTCTCCTTTGTGGATCATCCGTCGAAAGTTGGAATTCTTGGGGAGCGTGGATGGAGGTTTGTTCAAAACTTCCTGTATCCACCGAGTAAGCTGCATACGTTTTAAATTGAAAGTGCATGGGTACAGGTCACTTCAGACGCGGGTAGATCATGGAAAAAGAAAGGCCCAATATACATTCAAGGGAAGAGTCTTAGCGTGATCCAACCGGTTCCATACGAAACCGTAGCTGGGAAATTGCGGGTTTTACTCAGATCATTCACCGGCATTGACAGAATCTGTATCTCAGAATCTTCTGATGGCGGTGAGAACTGGAGTTTTGCAACACCAACTGTTCTCCCAAACCCAAACTCAGGTTTCTTGAAATCGAAACAGTTCATCATACAGAGTATCCTTGGCTTTAGCTCGATTTTTATCGATGAATATATTTGTCAGGTATCGATGGAGTCAAGCTAACGGATGGTAGGCTAGTCCTTGCTTACAACACAGACTCAAGAGGTGTGCTCAAAATAGGAGTTTCTTTAGACGACGGTGATTCTTGGACCGATGTTTTAACGTTGGAGGAATCTCCGGGAATGGAGTTTTCGTATCCGGCGGTTATACAAGCCGGAGACGGGAATGTCCACGTCACTTATACATATAACAGGACACAGATTAAGGTACAGAAATTAAGACAGTTAATGCGATTGTATGAGTTTGGTCTCATTTTGTTTTTATTCATTCACTTTTGAGTCGTCTCTACACTACACGCAGCATGTCGTGCTCAAGACTGCGACAGATATCGATCCAAGACCATACTGAAAACACGGTGAAGCATGAGGGCGAGAGTTTGTGTCTGAACCATTGGTGAAGCACGTGGGCGTGGATTTGTACGAACCAGCATTAGTTAAGTAGCAATTAGGGAGAGAGTTTGTGTCTGAACCATTGGTGTGGAATGTGACATTATTCTTGCGAAAGAGCAAAGATTCTTCTCTTTCTTGTCTTGTAAGCTATGGATTAATCGATTCTTGAGTTTGTAAATTTGCTCCTAGTGGTCTAGTTGATGAATATTATTGAGAAAATATTTATTTATTGAAATCATATACGTTAGAGATTTACTTTACGTCTATATCATTTATGGATTTATGCAAAACAAATTTAAATAATTGTAGGCTATGGTCCAAAAATAATAATGAAAGGAAATATATCATTGTCGGTATAGTTGAGATGTATTAAATTTGGTTGTGACTTAACAAAAATAAATGAAAATTTGGGTGTGATTGATGAATTTATTTATTTATTTATTTTAAAAAGGATGGAAAATAACTAAATAAGTGACAGACCATATCGATTTCCAATTTCCAAATTCGAAAAATATCATTTGTGAGTCATCTATAGCGTTCATATTACGTATCTGTTTATTTCTGGAAACTCGATTATAACGTACATTTTTGTCACAATTGTCCGACAAATTAAATTGTTTAGACATAGGTCTAAGTGTCTAACCACTTAAAACTCTTCTAACGGAGCTTGTCCAATCGGATTCTTTGCCTCATTCAATTAATTTGGTAATAACATTTTTTTTTAAAGTTAGTATAATGGTCTAATAAATCATATCGTACCAGATGCTTTGTATTCAAAGCATGTGAGATTTACATTATTTTAAATATGTCTTGTGCGTAAAATCATGATTTATAAAACGACCCTCATAATTCGTAGTTTAATAGGTATGTTTGTAGACAAAATAAAAGGTATGTGTCTAGGTACAGGCTACAGTGCACAACATAAAGGCAAACGTTTTGTTATTTTAATACACAAACTTAGTTTTTGTTTATATTCCTGCAAAACTTATATAGTTATATATAAATTAAATGTATGTGGTGTGTGTGAGTGTTCGAGATAAGTGTGTATTTTTATATATATTATATACTGTATGTGCCGCGCTGGGATAAATCTTATTCGTAAATAAATATACCGACCGACTAAAAAATAATAAAAATATGTAATAATAGAACAATACTTTTAGAGAAATTAAATGGACGAATCCAACGCCTAGCGGGAATTTCGGGAGGTGCATCAGATGATCGTAGCAACACTTTTTTTTTGTTTTTTTACTCTAACATTCAATGTTATTGCACCAAAGATAAGCCCAAATGTATTAATGACCAACAGAACAAACAAAAAAAAAGTTACTCTCATTTTGTTTATTTATATTAAAACGAGTACAACAAGTTAAATTAGGTATAAGGATGATATAAATTTCCATACATTTCCAACTCGATAGAAAGGGAAACAAGTGTGCAAGAGCCATGACGGGACCAATTATTTCTTAAAGTATTAGATCATTTTTTTTGGTATATCTACATATGCTTATGACTACACATTGGTCCATAAATACATATATAAATGTCCCAAACTGTATAGGAATTCTGATAAAGTTGATGTTGAACAGTAAATATCAATTATGCATGTAAAAAATTTAAAATTAAATTGAGTTTAAATTCGAAAAATAATTATATATTTTTAAAATTAAATTACGTTTAAATTCAAAAAATAGAGTAATGTATGTTTTTATTAGAATAAAATAATGCATATTTTAATGTGACTAAACATAAAGTATAGGTTTTCTTCCTCCAGTTATTTTTTTCATTCCTTTGGATCTTCTAAATAATTTTATTTTCGTATAGATTTTTAATATTAATTTAGAATAAAAAATATGAATAGTCTTTTTTTGTGGTTGCGATGGTCTCTTGGGCACTGAATAAATTATCACCTAAGTTTTTGTTTCATGTAATGAATGTGCCTACAGATAAGCATCAAGGAAGGCCATATGATCCAAACAAATCAAATACACATTTAGCATTTATTATTTTAAACTTTTATAAAATAAATTATTTATTTTCTTGAGGATTATTTTATTCATTGACATTAATTTCTAACACTATACTGTATCTTGCACTATGAAAGACAAGTGATTTTAAAAATTTGTTAAATGCTTGTACATTAATTAATGCATATGAAAAGTATACTTACTTTAAATGGATAATACGCAGTGAGAAAAAAACATGGCATTTGATGAATTACATTCTGAAGCCATTGACTTTGTTAGCTCCGTTCTTCAACTATGAAATAAACACGAGAATTACCAATTAATGGTAAATACACATGAAAACATTAGAAGACAGTGAGAAATTAAAAATTTTGTCAGTTATTCAATTCTCATAAATGTCAGAGCAAATTATAATAATAAATCGTAAATATATAATTCTTTTATGGTCGACTTCCTTTTTTTTTCTTCATGTGCGTAAGCAATTTCTTGGTCGGCTTGCTCTTTATGAATAACAATTGACCACACAAAAGAGTCGGCACTTTTCCACCATATGATGTATTTTAACTATATATACATATAATTCCAATAAAACGTAGTAAAAACAAAAGCAAACGATATGGGTCCTTTAGTAATATGCACATATTTTCTATTTATAACTAAGTACGATTTGCAGTGTATGAAAGTTTTGTTTCAAAAAATGGTATTTACAAAAAAGTGGTGATGGTTTATGTGACAACGGGAAAATATTCTAAGTAGGATTTTTTTGTGGTCGACAGAAGACAAATAAGACTTCTCCACTACTTTATGATGCGGACAACGTTGCCTTCTGTGATTCCGATTTTCTCTTTTCCGAGCAACCCATTAACCAAATTAGACAGACTAACTTCTAGAACGTTCTTACACGTCCACTCATAGTTTGACTTCGGTCGAACCAATCTTTATAGCGACTTGTGATTTGTAAGCATCATGAACACAAATATGCATGGTTAGTTTAATCGGTTAGTTTAGGCTGCTTCCTTGAATCCAAATTCCCAAAAAAATGTTAGGAATGGCCAATATATTTTACGATCAAACATATGTTCTTCGTTATAAGCAGAAGTGAAGATAACAAATAATCATAAATATATAGACGTAGTTTCTTTTCTTGTATACATTATCTATATACGCTGTTCTTTCATAATTATTAAATAAGATTTATTTGATAAATGTTTTGGAATTCTTTTTATTTTTTTTCAAAAAAGTTAGTTGTTTTCAATTTTCTATGTATAGTTATTTTCTTAGTTTGCCCATATTAGAGATAAATCTTAAGTAACATAAAATAAAAACAAAGTAAAGGTTCATTGCAAATATTTTTTAAATATGTAAGAAAATCTCAGAACACCTAATAATTAGAAACAAAGGAAATATAATTTTTTTGGAACAATGGTTCCCGCGTACTTCAATAAATATATTTGTTCGAAAATCAAATTACTAATTTCATATATAACACACGTAAATCTCCGCCTTATTGATTGTTCATCGAAGTCGAATGAGATCATGTTTTGGAAGAATATGTATATCAATATATGTGTATATATATTATGAAAATGTGGCATATTCATGCTTTGATGGAGTGTGATAGTTTGAAAATTAATTTATAGTTAAATGACAGGAAAAAAAATCCAATAGGTCAATGGAGGACACGTTAATATAATATGAAAGGACAAGAGCCAATATTTATCTTTTCTGGCTTGATATAATCACTAACTGGCATAACATGAGGTTTTGAGGACTATCCCTTTCCCATTGTCTAAGCGAAGGAAAATGAATCAAAAAGAAAATTTGGCCTTTTAAAGCGTAAAGTATAATTTATTTTGTTTTTTCTCCAACTATTTATCTTCAAACCTACAATACGCATTATTATCTTCTTCTTCTTTTTTGGGATCAAAACGCATTAGTATCTAACACTGAGACTTAGCTACCAGATCCGAACGTTGCAAATCGACTGTTTTGTTTAATCATGACTTATATCTTTCAGTTGATTTCGATATTATTAGAAAAAAAATTGTTTAACGTATTGTACTTTCTTACATTATGACTATGGATTTTTTCGTATTTTGGTTTCTGTTTACGCTCTGAAAATATTTTTAACATAGTATTTTATAATCAATTACGCGGTTAATATGAACGGTGATATACTTTCAGAAAATAATATATATATGTGATAATTCCTTTTCCTAGCACTAACGAATGAAGAGGAATTTGTTATTCCTTTTTATTCGAAGACTCGAAGAGAACGAAGGAGAAAAAATCTTCTAGCCTTATATTATTTTCAAAATCAGACATAGTACCGGTTCATAGTTGTTTATTAATCTTAATCATTATGAACAATATTTCGTAATACATAACGTCCGGATATTGACTTGCTTGATAAACTAGAATAATAAGAGAGAGAAATAAATGAAAGTGGTGGGTGTGAGAAATGAAAAGAACACTTTTGTTTTGAGTGATTGGTTGTGTTGGGTAAAAGCTTGACCTAGAAGATGACACGATGGTGCTCAAAATGTTCAAACACATTACACAAGTGCATGTCTAAGTAAAAGTAATTCAAATAAGAAAATACTTTTGTTCACTCTTTTTCTTTCCCTCCTCATGATATCGTTCTTCCATTCATCTATCATTAGACTTTGTGAGAAAGGAAGAAAGTCTTTAAAAGAAAACAAAAGTTTTCGTCTTTTTGATCAATCCATTTTCTTTATCTTCTCAATGCGCACCGACAACGTTTTTGACTTCAAAAACAAAAGTAGAACTCGTGTGTGAAAAGCAAGATTCTTTTTTTCTTTGTGGTGTGATGTTTTTAGTCTATATATGTATTATGTACTCATAATATCCAAATATTGTTTCCAAGAGGACCATACTATATATAACTTTTACAAATCTATTTTTCTAAACATGGTTTTATTTCCAACTAAAAAAAATAGGGATACAAAAAAATCCAAGATTTCTCTTTGTAAAAATAACCAATGCAACTTAAGTCGAAGCTAACATGTTTCATGCAATAATATATATATGCACACGCATGGAATATATATAAAAATACAAACCCTATTTTCAAAGATGTAGCGTGCATATGTAGTTTCTTTGACCTTTTTCTTGTTAAGAGAAATAAAATTGGAGATAAAAAGCCTTTTTCACATTGTAATGAACGGAGAAAGATAAAGTAAACTTAAAAATTGATGCTAATAATTAGGAAAAAGGTGATTGTCGAAGAAGCAATATCACGCGTTGGCCTTTTTCACCCACACCACCAAAATCTCATCTTCGATCACCTTCTTAGGTTCAAACAATTTAAATATTTTTCAATACAGTATTTAACAAAACAAGATCACCACATACATTTTCTTATAAACTCATTGGAGGCTTTTAACAGGGACTACGCTCACTGTAATTCGTTTTGGGTGTAGCTGCTGCGAGTTTATCATATATATATATATACATTTACAATATTTATATGTAAAATATAGCTGAAATAAAAAAAGATCATCTAAACACTTATTTAGTTATTCGAACTATTAAAATTATGTTGAATTCTGTAATTTTAATCCAAATTTAAAATAGATATATCGAGGAGAAGAAAATGCGTAAAAGGAAAGGGAAGAGAGAGAGCATGCGTTAACAAAAGGGGACATCATGATTTTTGTGGCCTTTAAGGTATTCAATTAACTAATTAAAGTGTTTCTTGATTAATTTATTAGCTTACGAAAAAGTAGTTTTTCTTTCTTTTATTAACAACTCTTACCAAAAAGTAGATATCCATCACTACTGATAACTTAATATTTAATACTGTAAGATTTTTGTTTTTGTTTTGTTAAAGTAATTAATAATGTAAGATCTACCGAATACAAAACAAATATATAAACGTTCGTTGAATATATTTACTATTATTTGTGTTAGTTTTTCTAAAAAATAATCACCTCACATATTTATATTGTCCGAAAGTAACGCAAAGCGTAATAAAACTATAATAATCTCCAAAAATGATTTACTTAACATTTTTTTGGACAACTTTGTTAACTTATAAGTGTTTTGCAAGCGGTCTTTTTCTTTTAGATATGAATGCATTTTTCCACACAAAAAAAACTATTTGCTAAAAGATGTGTCATCTCGGCAAATAAAAATGAAAAATTGTAACTTTTTTTATGTTCAATTTTATATAAGTTACTAAGTCGTTAATCACCTTATATTCAGTTATAAAAAATACTTTTCAGTAAAGTAATGGTAGTCAACGCTTAATTATAAATGTGAGATATAACCACTGAAAGTAAGCTCAATTTTTATTTAAATCGAGTAAACTCATATACGTCTACTTTTAAAACGCGTATTGACTTTGTTTCGTCTCTTTACAATTTCTTATTATTGACTTTCCACTAGAAATTCATAATTTATATATACATCTAGAGAATCTTACGCTTTAATTAACTGTTCACGTTTTGAAATATTAGTTATATGAATCATGCAGTCTTTGTTGTTTTCTTATAATTGAAAGAATTCTAAATCATTTCCCATTTTAAACGTCTCCACGCTAACATTTTTGTTTTGTGATGATATTATATTCATCTAAAATCCACCTTACAATTGTTCTTTAAAGGTGTAACTATACGTGATATATCACGTGAATTGAATTGAATTGTATTGCCATGGACATCTCATGAACAAAAGTTACCTGTTTTAGACCCATGCAAAACTACATGTTTATTTTCTTAATTTTGTTTTTTAATATGTTTCACGGAGAAACTGTTGAATTCTGATTTTAGAAAAAAATGTTGGTTAAAGCCAATAAACCATGCTTCTAGATATAACTTTATTATAAAAATCATAAAAGTTAAGATTATCCTTTTTACTATCTAAATGCTGGAATTAATTAAAAATTGGTTGAAAAAGTAAGTCAAGAATCTAAACTAATTTGATGAATGAAGTAAAATTTCATAAACAAAGTAAAGCTTAAACCTTTTTTATTTACTTAAGAAAAATGACTATGCCAGACTTAGATTACTTTTATTAAAGCCTCAGCCTTACAAACTTCGGCGCTAAATGAAATGAACCAATAGGAAAAATCAAATTAACACACATCAACAATTATTATTCATTTCAATTATTATGCGTCGACCAATTTTGAGCATATATATATATATATATTTGATGTGTATATATATATGGATGTGTGTATAAAGAAGCAGAGATACGCGTACAGGCTTTTAAAATTAAAAAGGGCAAAAGCGAGAAAGTAGTATTATTCACTTCTTCTATACTTCTGTCTTTAATTTTTCTTCACTTTCAGCCTTTAAAAACATGCAAGTATTTACTTTTTATCTTCAATTTGTTGGATCCGAAAGTTTCTTCTTCTATTGTTTTTATTAAAAAAAAATCCTAAAAAGCCATTTTTTGTGATCCATTTGAAATCCCAATTTGTCTGCTTCTCCCAATAACTCTTTTTGATTATTATTATTTTTCTCTCTTTTTAAATCATAAAAAAAGAAGACTACCTTTTTTCCTCCTTGTCTTATAAAACCTATCTAAAGCCTTTTCATTTTTTTTGGCCACTGGATATTCGTTTGAATGAGTTGCAAAATCATATACATATTCATTATTCCTTCTTTCTTTCTTCCGATCGGGAAATTGAGGAACCAGTTCATAAAACCTGTCTGAATAATTGAGAACCCAACTCAAAAGATTCAATTTTTATTTTCATTCTTAGCCTTAAAAGAAAAAAAGATTCGATTTTTTTACATTTTCCAATTTTTTAATTCCCACATATAATTGAAGAAAGAGGAAAAAAGAGAGAGAGAGAGATAACACAAAGTGGAAGAAGAACGATGAGAGCTGGTTTAAGTACGATCCAACAGACTCTGACGCCGGAGGCTGCCACCGTTTTAAACCAATCAATCTCCGAGGCGGCGCGTCGTAATCACGGCCAAACCACGCCACTTCATGTCGCAGCCACTCTTCTTGCTTCTCCCTCCGGTTTTCTCCGACGAGCCTGTATCCGATCTCATCCCAATTCTTCACATCCGCTCCAGTGCCGAGCCCTCGAGCTCTGCTTCAGCGTCGCTCTCGAGCGTCTCCCCACCGCGACGACGACTCCGGCGAACGATCCGCCGATCTCTAACGCGCTTATGGCGGCGCTGAAACGAGCGCAAGCTCATCAACGCCGCGGATGTCCGGAGCAGCAGCAGCAGCCGTTGTTGGCGGTTAAAGTGGAGCTGGAGCAGCTCATTATCTCGATTTTGGATGACCCGAGTGTGAGCCGGGTCATGCGAGAGGCTAGCTTCTCTAGTCCCGCCGTCAAAGCGACAATCGAACAGACGCTGAGCAACAATCCGTCTAATCCGACGCCAATTCCGAGCGTTTCTTCCGTCGGGTTAAATTTCCGACCCGGAGGAGGAGGCCCGACGACCCGGAATACGTATCTCAACCCGCGGTTGCAGCAGAACGCGTCGGCGCAATCGGGGCTGAATAAGAACGACGACGTGGAACGGGTCATGGATATATTGGGTCGGGCGAAGAAGAAAAACCCGGTTTTAGTCGGAGATTCGGAGCCGGGTCGGGTAATTCGTGAGATCCTTAAGAAAATTGAGGCCGGAGAAGCCGGGAATTTGGCGGTGAAGAAGTCAAAGGTTGTTCATTTCGAGGAAATCAATTCGGATAAGGCGGTGAGAATCAGGGAGTTAGAGGGGTTGCTCGAGACCCGGATAAAGAATTCGGATCCTGGAGGCGGCGGAGTAATTCTCGATCTGGGAGACTTGAAATGGCTCGTGGAACAACCGAGCTCAACGCAACCGCCGCCAACGATCGCAGTTGAGGTAGGGAGGACGGCGGTGGCGGAGCTACGGAGGCTTCTCGAGAAATTCGAAGGAAGGCTCTGGTTTATCGGAACCGCGACGTGCGAGACTTATCTAAGATGTCAAGTTTATCATCCATCAATGGAGAACGACTGGGATCTGCAAGCTGTGTCGGTGGCAGCTAAAGCTCCGGCGTCCGGCGTTTTTCCGAGGTGAGTGGTGTTTGATTTTTTTTTTTGCTAAAGAAAAATTTCTCAGCTTTATGAGGAATATCAGCTAGATTCATATATTGACTGATTTTTTCATCAGGCTTTCGAACAATTTGGGATTGTCGGCTCAATCATTCACGCCGTTGAAGAGCTTCGTGCCTGCGGACAGGACATTGAAATGTTGTCCGGAGTGTTCGCGGAGTTACGAGAAAGAGCTCTCTGAAATTGATTCGATGTCTCAAGAGGTTAAAACCGAAGTAGCTCAGACGAAACAGTTGCCACAATGGCTATTGAATGCTAAACCGGTCGATCGTTTACCGGTAAGTTTCGGCTTTGAATCTTTTCTTCCACAATTGCAGTGGCTTTATTATATGATTACAAAGACTAATCAGATTGAATTGTCTCTTGATTGAAATATATCATAGATTTATCAGTTCCTAATGTTTGCGGTTTTAATTTTTTTTTTTTCGAACAGCAGGCAAAGATTGAAGAAGTGCAGAAGAAATGGAATGATGCGTGTGTGCGTCTTCATCCTAGCTTTCATAATAGGAACGAGAGGATCGTTCCGGTTCCGATTTCAATGCCATTGACGACAAGCTCATACGGTCCCAATATGCTTCTTCGCCAGCCGTTGCAGCCTAAGTTCCAGCGCAATAGAGAGTTGCTTGAGAGGGCACACTTGAAACCTATGAGCGCTTTGGTGACGGAACAGGCGAAGAAGAAGAGTCCTCCCGGGAGCACGGTTCAGACTGATCTTGTTCTTGGACGAACAGAGGTTTGTCCATATGAATATTTGTATATTGCGATGAACATGTTTATTGAAACCGTTTATTGAAACCACAAACCTAACGTATTCGGTTTACTTGCGTTTGCGTATTTCAGGATTCGGAGAAGGATGGAGATGTGCGAGTGAGAGACTTTCTCGGCTGCATATCGTCTGAATCAGTACAGAACAACGATAGAATCAGTGTTTTGCAAAAGGCGAATCTTGAGAACTCGTTAGACATTGAATTGTTTAAAAAGCTTTTGAAGGGAATGACAGAGAAAGTTTGGTGGCAGCATGATGCAGCCTCTGCGGTGGCTGCAACGGTTAGTCAATGCAAGCTGGGGAATGGGAAACGACGCGGTGTTTTATCAAAGGGTGATGTATGGTTACTGTTTTCAGGGCCGGATAGAGTTGGAAAGAGAAAAATGGTGTCTGCTTTGTCTTCCCTTGTGTACGGGACCAATCCTATAATGATACCGCTCGGGTCGAGACAGGATGCTGGAGATGGGAATCATATCCGTGGTAAAACCGTGTTGGATAGGATTGCCGAAACCGTAAAGAGGAGTCCATTCTCAGTGATCTTGCTTGAAGATATTGACGAAGCGGATATGTTGCTGCGTGGAAGTATAAAACGGGCGATGGATAGAGGCAGAATTTCTGATTCGCACGGCCGTGAGATCAGTTTAGGTAACGTGATCTTTGTTATGACAGCGAGCTGGCATTCTGCAGGGACGAAAACGTCTTCCTCAGACAGTGAAGCGAAACTCCGGGATTTGGCGAGCGAAAGCTGGCGTTTGAGGTTGTGTATGCGAGAAAAATTCGGGAAACGTCGAGCTAGCTGGCTGTGTAGCGATGAGGAGAGACTGACTAAGCCGAAGAAAGACCATGGATCGGGTTTATCATTCGATTTAAACCAAGCTGCTGATACGGATGATGGTTCTCACAACACGAGTGATCTAACAACAGATAACGATCAAGAAGAGCAAGGATTTAGCGGAAAGTTGTCTCTGCAATGCGTTCCGTTTGCGTTCCACGAGCTGGTCAGCCGCGTCGACGATGCGGTAGCATTCCGGTCTGTTGATTTCGGAGCGGTGAGACAGAAAATCTCAGATAGATTGTCGGAGAGATTCACGACAGTTTTAGGCGAATCGTTATCGATAGAAGTCGAGGACGAGGCGCTTCAAAGAATCTTGAGCGGAGTATGGTTAGGCCAGACAGAGTTAGAGGAATGGATCGAGAAGGTGATTGTTCCGGTTCTGAGCCAGCTTAAGGCTCGAGTGTCGTCTTCTGGTACTTACGGTGACCGTACGGTTGCTAGACTCGAGCTAGATGAAGATTCAGGTGAACGGAGCGGCGGTGATTTACTGCCGACAAGTATTACGTTGGCAGTTTAAATGAGAAAAAAAAACAGAGATGGAGTTTTGTTGTTGCAGTCGACAGTGGAAGGGCAGAGATGTAAATATGTCTCAACTGGTTTTGGCGGGGGAAAGGGAAACAGTTAGGGGTAAAAACAGTAAAAAAACAAAAGGTGTTTATAGTTTTTTTTGCTCCACAGTCTAGTTTTTGTGTTTATGTACGGTACGGAAAGGGTGATTTATGTAGCAATTATAGATATTTATTTGATAGATAAATAATGAAGATTAATAAAAGTTGGAATTATTTTTTCTATCAATTTAAAGATCAATCTTAAATCTGTGAAAGTTGATAGATGCGCATTTTTTTTAGTCTACATTCAGACCCTTAAATCTAAAGCAGAGGACCATTGATTCTCGAGTTAAGAAGCGTGTAAAAGCAATTTTCAATTGCAGAAATTCTGTGATTGTTTAATTTTTCTTTACAAAACGAAAAAACGTAAAGAAAAAGACAAAAACGAAAAAGGGATAACAAAATGTTTCCAGAAAAAGAAAGATAACACACTTAAAAAGTTGAAAAGCTAAGTAAGATACCAAAAAATATTAAATTAAAATAAGGTTGGTTCACTGAATGATGAACATCGCATGTGTTTCGTCGTTTAATTATATAATATATATATATATATATTCAATTATTGTTTTCGTCATCCTCCTTTCTTTTGTTTTCTATTACAAATAATAACTATTAACTAGTATTAAATTATTACTTTATCCTTAGAGCTTACCTGTTACAACTACAAAAAGGTATGACGCAAGAGTCTCACAGATTTAATACTTTGATTAAAATATAGTTTATATAGATGATCTAACGTATAAATGGTTAATTGTTTGTTTGCGTTGAGATAAGAAAGACTCTGCTGTATCTTAATAGTATATTGGTTGGATAATTATAATAGTACTTAACATTGACTTTGTTTTCCTTTTTTCATCTTCTTTGATTTATAAGTAGAGATTAATTTACATAATCTAAACCGATTCTAACCGAATAAATTTACAGATTGCAATTTCGTCCCTGATCGACCGGGTTGGATTAGATTTAATAAATGTGCGACATTCAGAAATAATTAAATAAATTGTATGCTCAATAAATGTGAGAAAGATTGCAACTTGTGGAGGGAAATTGAGGATTTGCTATGAATTTTATTTTAAACACGGTTTGATTTGGACAACCCAACTTCTTGTATAGAATTGTGAACTGTCATGATGTGTTTATTATTCGTTTCTATATACCAAAATCGATTTAATATTTTCTTTTTTACAAATTCAATTTCATGAATATATAAGATGAAATTTTAATGCAAGTGTCTATATTTTCAAGCCCAAAAAAGGATTCAACCACTCCTCTGTTTTTGCACTACAACATGTTTGGATTGTTTAGACCAAAAACCAGTTTTTAGTTGTAATATGAAGAACATTGAGGTGGACTTCATCATTTCTAGATTTTAAACATAACAACTTAAATCCAAAACCAAACATCACGTTTCAACAAGATCCTAAGAGACAAGGGCAAAACATAAAGCTAACGTAAAGCCGAGGTTAAACGTTAGGTTCTAATAAGAACCTAAGAGACAAAAGTTTCATCTAAAATTGAGCTACTATAAAGGATGAATACGCATCAATTTCTAATGAAATGAGGCTTGATGGTCCGTACGACACCTCCTTCGCGTAGAACCTCACATATGATTGAATCTTCAGGCTTTACATTGTTTCTCTTACAAACTTCGTCCCACTTGTAAACCACAACACGATCTTTCCATTCTCCAACTTTTCCCTCTAATACCCCTAACCCATCGATGAATTTGATCGTCCCACCAAACTTAAAGTTATAGTCTTTTATTGCTTGCATAGCAACAACCTGCAAGCAACAAATACAAAAAAACAAATGTAATAAAAATGAAAACTGATTCTAATTCTTAAAGATAGTTAAAGAAAACAAAAACAACTTGGATGAAGATTTTCTTACCAACGTACGCCTACATGAAGTTGCGATAAAGGAAGGGTTAGAGGGATCATCAAGATACATTTCCGGATCACCAACATATTCAGCACGTTTCCTTTGCGAAGACCCTCCTGATAAAGATCATCACTGAGTTAAGCATTTTAGGATCAACACATTTTGATGAAAATGAAAACAAGATCGGTCGTTTTACCTTTCTTTGAACTTCTACGAGCTTTGTTAACTTCACAAACCGTTGTATCAACATTGTCGTCGTCGCTGCTTCCTAAAGAAAGAGAAGTGATCATGTTCTGATTGCTATCTTCTTCTCTTTCCATGACGTAATCATCATCACCAGCTATTTCATCCTCCTCATCATCATCTGAAATTTCTTGTATTTTGATAGCAGCTTTTGGCTTCACAACGAGTCCATCCCTGAAAATGCTTACCAAGAAGCTTCGGGAACCATCGTAGGAGAACAAGAGAAAGTCTCCGTCAATAGGGTCATTGTCTATGACAAACTTAGACCAACCGTCTTTGAAGCTAATCGGTTCCTCTTGACTTATTGTCCATTTGACAGTCCAGAAGTTTCCTTCTGGCTTCCGGAGAACAGCTGTCTGTGGGAGAGGCGTTGGATAGTACTTTCTGTGATCACTTGGGATGACCTACAAATTGAAAATGTCAAAGAACGCTCCACTTAGTGACAAAGAGATATCAAGAACAGAGGAATCCAAATCCAAGTTAAACAGAGGAATCATAACATCTAGGATGCCAAATTTACTTAGTAAGAATCGATGTTCTCTTATTTTACCACAAAATCCTAAGAGAGCAGGGCTGCAGGGACATAAACCAAATCCTAAGAGATGTAACATAACTAAACCCTAAAAAATCAGGAACAAAGCCAAACCCTAAGAGATCAGTAACAGGACCAAACCTTAAGAGACCGGACAAATAACCAAACCCTAAGAGAGCAAACATAACCAAACCCAAAGAAGTCAGGAACATAACAAAACTCTAATATATCAGGAAGAGACACAGACCCTAAGAGATGAGGCCTAAGGTAACAAAAACAGATGAATCAAAGTAAATGCTGAACAGAAGAGAGGAGTAAGATTCAGAGCTAAACAGAACAGTTGGGATTTAAAGTTTGAACAAAACAGAACCAAGAGAGATGAAAGATTGAGGATCAATGTTTAAAGTTTCACAGTACATTATCATAACAGTACATGAAACACACAAAACTATCCACCAGTAATCTTATCAAGACCATCTACATTATTCCACAGCCTAGCAACAAACGTAATTTGGAGTAAAAAGTTACAATCTTTTTCACAAAACACAAGAAAAAACAAAACCCCAGAGGGAGAAGTTTAGTACCAAACGTTGAGAAAGAGAAAGATCATGGGAGTTGTAGATTAGGAAGAAATCTGGGTAGGGAGTAAAAACCATCTTCTTACAGTACAATATGATCTCTTGCTTGCGTCTTGATTAGGGAGATGAAGAAGCTGTAGCTTTTTTTGGAAATCTTCAAGCTTGCTTCTGGAGAAGTGCATACAAAACACAAGGTGTTTAGTGTGAGTGTGTACAATAAAGTCTTTGAGAGAGTGAGAGTGGGATAGAATATTACCAATATACCCCTAATCGGTGAAGTCATAGTCGTAAAGCATTTTGTTTGAAACGTCATTTCTGAATGGTGGCGTAATGGGCTTTGAAAGTTCTGAGCCAGGGAATCCCAAAATGGAACTTCTACAAATCTTTGATATAAAAAAGAAAAATATAATTCATGACAATATTAAGTAGGTCTATTTAGATATTCAAAAATTCCGGCAAAAAAAAATCTAAATATTAGTTGGAAACGAAGCCCAACCGTAGACATATTCATCAACCAAATATGGGCCTATACATGCCCAATAATTTGACCCAACCCGTCAATAAGGTTGGAAACTTGAAGTTGTAAAACAAACATAATTTGTGTAATTGGCAAACGCTTTGCGGAATTCAGGGTTTTGTGGCAACGGAAATTCGAAAATACATATATTTTTCTCATTTTAGTCTTCAGACCTATTTTAAACAAATTAAGCATTTTTTTCTTTTCTAAATGATAGAACAAACTTCCCTTGCGAATTAACATCAGTTATGACATTAGCTTTAAAAATAAACAAAATGTACAAAATTATGGAAGTGCCGTAAAATAAAAAGAATAAAAATAGTTTGTTCATAAAAAAAAGAGAGAAAGGAGATAATTATTTAATTTTTATAACAATTTATTTTATAATAATAATTAGACTTATAAAATTTAGATATTTACTCATTTTTGGTAAATAGTACGGTTCGTAAATACTATATAATCTACACATTTTGTTATATAATATAGTATATATATATATATATATATATATATGATTGATTTTGTGGTCTCAAGTCACTATTGGGATGGAATGGGATATAGAAGCATTTCTTAATTGTGTTTACCCAAATCCAAAATTAGACACTTTATAACAGGCTTAAAAGATCACAACTTAACAAAAAGCGTAACTCAAAATCCAAAATCATTCACGAATAAGGTGTAAACTACTGAACCTTGATGGAATTGTTTGCATGTATGATAATTTTCAAAATTGACAAAAATAAAAGAGAGTACATTTTAGATTTAATAAATTGGACGATCAAAGTCGTCCTGTCCCACTTTCTATATTGGTATAAAAGAGTCTTTGACTTATACAATCTGAACCTGAACGTTGAAGAATCGATAATAAGCATGCATGGCTATTACTTCTTACCTTTTGAAAACTTTACTTTTCTTACCTTGTTTCTGAAAATAATCAAGAAATAATAACAATATTAAAAGCTCATTTCAGAGAGAAGAAACAGAGAAAGAGACAGAAGCTTGACAATGTATTGTCACATCCCAAAGTTTTGTGATGATTACACCTATTTATACATTTGCAGCTTTTTGTTTGTGTTCCTCTTACATATATAAACGCCATTAAATACAATAAAACTGAATTACAGTAATTACTCACCCGTCTCTCATACTATCTGATTTTTTCTTATATCATCTTACTTGAGAATATTAGACCAGTGACCATCTTACAGAAAAGGAGTACTTCTTTAAAAACTTCATATTTTTTTAGTAACCATATTTATTTCATTAGTATATCTTCAACTAAACTATACATGTAGATGTACATATTTCATCTAGTTTTGCCTTTTTAGTTCTGCAGTAGGTAACAGTAATTTATTTGAAGATAATAGATTCTAAAAAGAGGATAGTAATAAAAAAAATACTATTAATAGAACAAAAATTAAATGATATGAAGAAGGTTAGCTGTGTTTATTGATTATTTACACAAGAGAAGGTAGAGAAGGACAAAACAAAAAATCCAATGAATCTCCTGTCTAGCTTTATATAAATAGAAGTATTGATTATTCTTCAATTTTATATTTTCCACTTGTGTCTGTACTTATTTTTCTGAAAATGGGAAACCCTGATTTTCTTGAATGATACGTAAAAAGAGAACAGAGAAAATTTTATAGGTAAAAAAAGGAAAGAGCTAATTAGTTTATTCCTCCCAAATTTCGTAATTCAGACGGTAAAATAATGTGACAGAAACCAACAGTCTCAGGTAAAAAAAGTAAACTCTTAAAACCGAGGCATATCTTGATAAGAAAAATGAGCAAAATTTTTTTTTGAAAATAATTTTTTTTTTCTGCAGAATTTCACTTTGAAACCTCTTAAAGTTCTAAAGCAGTAATCTTCATTTTTTTATTAAGATTAAGTTCAAATATATATTGTTCAAGCTTTTTTGTATGTAACGTGTTAAATGAAGAGCATAACTATAGTCTATATGTAATTTTGTACAACGAAATTAGAGCATACATTATGCTTTAACCAAAACACAGTCTTTGTGATCTTAAAGTGCTTCTCAGCTCGAAATTCGTAAAACGTGTAATCTCAGCTATCGTTTGTATGGGCACTTGTATTTTGTTTTGTATTTTTTTTTTTGTATATGTTATTTAGATTCTCTGACTATTGGTGGAATAAATTATAAGACTTTTCAATGTAACGTGTATAAGTAGATTAATAAGGCTTTGTGTGTTCTTACATTTTTGTCTCTGTGATTATCGAAGCTATCTTGAATATATTGTTTGTAAAATCGTTTGGTAAAATGTGTATATTAGAAATATCGCTTCAATTGTTTTTCAATTAAAAGTTAAAGTCTAGCTTTCTATTATTATATATATATTTTTTAATAAAGGTCTTGCTTTCTGTTAATTCATATTCTCATTTCTCTATATAAACACAACTTCACCTGCCCCCTCACATCATCACTTCAGAGCAAAAACATCATATCATTCCTCTTCTTTCTTGATCATGAGATGATGATCATCACCATTATTATCATGATATTTATGATCATAACAATGATCATTTGTCTCTTTCAACTTTTTTTTGTTTCTCCATTAGACCATGGATGTACTTTGGAACGCATAAGTATCTTAAGGAGAAGAAGATTCCTTAAATATTAATGTTCTATTGGCATTATCCTTGCTGAGCTTTTTTTTTCCAGTTAATTATCAACAGAAACTTTTTTTGAAGTTTTTTCTTGATCTTGCAAGGCTTATTAATTTTGTATTCTTCTTTTGTTTTCTTTGATCTTTTGTTTTGATTTTGTATTTTATTTTCTGTTATTTTGTTCTATCTATTCCTCCTGAGCTTCATGTAAATTTTGCTATAATCACATAATTTTTCAATTGTTGTTATGTGTCTCTCATAAGTCTATCTAAATATCTCAAAATGTCTGTTTTTTGTAAGTCTGTAAACCTCTGTTTATATTAACTGTGATTCTAACGACGTTAATGTTCATGAGGCTCGGCAAGAAGTACAAACTCACACATAATATTTATATATACACACAATTTCAAATGTAATGGCAGAGCCAAATTAATTATATTTATTACAACATTTTCAATTATTACAAAATGAATAATCACCACCATTCACAGAACCAATTAGCATATTTTTTCTCCCAAAAAAATGGGAACAAAAATTTGTAAAAAAGAAAAAAACGGCGATTGCGTTGCGTTAGCAAGCACTTCCACCGGTTGTAACACAATAGTTAAGAGCAGAAAACCAAGAACGTTTTCCTTCAACCTGTGAGGTCGATCGCCTGAACCCTAAACCGGATCTTGAATAAGATCCATTGATTAGCCGCCTTTGCGGTTCATCAACATCCGAGCCACCAAGGCAGAGACTTGGAGGAAACCGATGGCAGCTCAGAGACCGGAATGATGATGATCCAACAGATTGTGAAATTCGAGAACCGGTTCTTGAAACAACTGGTTTACAACTGTAGTGAGGGTTAGTAAGAAGAGCTGTATCTAGGACTTCAGAGGAGCAAGTGCAGAAGGACAAGGAGATGCTTGTTCTTGATGATGTTGATGTTGCAGTTGCTGTTGTATGGGGAAGTTTGGTGAAAGAGACAATTCCGTAGCGACAGAGAGGACATGGGACTGAGCCTGGTGTGGCTTGTGATGTCTTTGACGAGGCTATGTTTGTGGTGCTTAGGTATAACGCACAGTTTGTGCAGAACTCATGACCACATCCTGTTATGTCACACACACACACAGACACATGGAATCACTTCAATGAACTAATTAAGCAGATTGGATTTTTGTAGTGAAACCAATACATTACCATCTGCGGCAACGGCACATTTTCTTTCCAAACAAACGGCGCAAGGGTCACGACATGGAGTGAGACAATCGTTTCCTCGCCAGCCGCATTCTCTGAAATCGACAAACGAAAAAAATGAATCAATCTCAGAGATATTTTTATTTATTGGTTGTTTCAATTAGGTATACTGTTTACTTACTGAGCGATCTTGACAATGCTCATTAGAGGAAGGCAGAGGAAAGGAGAAGGGACTTTTGGCGGATGGCTATGTTGCTGCTCCGTGGTTGGGCTCAGGATTTCTTCAAGCCAGTTCCGGTGCCACGAGCGAGCAACCATCAATGGCGTCCATCTAAAACCAAAAGCACCAAACGAATAAAGTCATTGGCGTTGGTTTATCAAACTATTAGACTGAATTTTGCAGACAGAGAAACAGAGAGAATATCTAACCCATTGGAGTTTACGGCAGATAAACAGGCACCCTTATCGATCAAAAGCTGAGAAAACAAATGCCAAACGAATTCATAACAGAAACAAAACTGTTTTTCAGAAAGAGAAACCGGATTGTTCGGCATCTCGATTGTCTGGTTAAGCAAAGTATATATGTATATACCTGGCAACACTGCGTGTTTCCGCCACATGAAGCATAATGTAGAGCTGTACTCCCAGCACCTTTAATAAAAAAACCATAGAGCCAAAGCGAAAAACAAACTACAGAGTTAAGTTTCTCCCTTAAGGAACCGTAGCATCAATCGGGTAATATGATAATTACCTATAAGATCTATTGTGGTTCCATCTTCCATAGTGACCTGAGTAATGGAAGCTCCCAAATCCAAGAGTAACTGCACCGTCTCTATGTGTCCATTCAGAGCCGCCACATGAAGAGGTGTGATTCCTCCATCTGCTGCTCTGTTTATCACTTCGTGAAGAACACTGCACACATTTCAAAAACAACACAAAAAACACCTTCAACTAATCATCATGTTACCGAAAGACATCAAGCTTTAACTCTTTAAAACACATTTTTAACCTTCGATCAAATCCTGCAACATAGGATTTATTATTCTTCAACAGGCTCCAGCAGTTGGGGACACTCGGTATGTACTCCGAAAGCAAGATCCTGATACACCGAGGGTGACCATTTAGAGCCGCGAGGTGCAGCGCAGTACCACCGTTAAGGCAATCTGATCTGTGAATCTAAAACCAGAAAAATCAAGAAACAACAATCAATTATATCAATCCCTGGCACTTTTCTTTGTATTACAAATCTGTAAGAAGTCACATTTAAGGGTTGATGAAATCCTTACATTGGCACCAAAAAGAATCAGAATCAAAACAACCTCCCAATGACCATGTTGACAAGCTTGCATCAGAGCCGTCTGTTTCCAACATTCTTGTATTCAGATTACTTTGATGATCGATAAAGGTAATGTCAATTGTCAAGAAACAAGACATCAAGTGAAACAGCTCTTACCTGTCCACGGTAGTTCCGGAGATTGATATCAACTCCTGATTCCACCAACAGAGAAACTATCTGGATATAATAAACAAAACCCAAATCAGAATCCTCATCAATCCATCATCATCACCATAAAAGTCAAAACCTTTTGGAATCTTTGAGATCTTACAAAATCTGCTGATTTCAATTTATTGGGTTTTACCTCGTGGTGTCCTTGAGCGGCGGAGTAATGGAGAGGAGAGTTACGAACGCCGAAAGTGGAGTAGCGAGCGAGCCTTGGGTTGTAATCTAAGAGAGCTTTCGCTTCTTGTAAATCGCCGTCTCTAGCCGCTGATACTAATCGCTCGCCGGACGCGGAACAGCCGAAAGAGTTTCCGACGAGGCTCAGAAACCTCATCGTTTTACGATACAAAACGGAAATTTTGATCGGATTTCCCCAGAAAAAAAAATCAAATTCAAGATGATGCCTAAGCGATCATCACCATGGTCGAAATGATGATCACAACAACATGAGAAAAAACAATTGCAGCAAGTGATTGTAGAAATTTTCAGAGGAACCCAATTCGAAAATCAGCTCGAAAGATACAGACTTTTATACAAGAATAAACCCAACTTGAAGAAATCTCTTCTTTTAGCAATGAATTTAATTCTAATGATTGAAAAAAAAAGATTTAGGATTTTTTTCTCTATCTTTTTGTTTGTTGGTTTTTTGATTTTCTCATGCTCAGATCATCATCATCATCATCATCATCATCATCATCATGCTTTTAGAAAGAAGAAACTCTAAGGAATTTACCTCAAAAAAGAAAAAAAATCAAAACTTTTAGAAGAAAGATCATCTAGAAATCTTCTCAGAAAATGGTAATCAAGCCGAAGATTAAAGAATGGAGAAAGAAATTGATTGGAAATTATTTATTTATTTCAAACAAAAAAAGGAAAAGAAACGATCTTTCTAATTTTTTTTTGTATGTGTGGGATCTCCTAATAAATTATTTTTAGTCCTAACATTAAGATGGTGACCGTAATTAATTGACTTTATAATTTTCTCAAAAATTAAAAAAAGGATACAAAGTGAAAGAAGAGAACGTTGTGGCCAGAGGTTTCTTCCATACCGACAAACCAATCGCCAGAATTCGCGCGTTTCGTTTAAACCAAAATCTCAAAATTATAAGAAAATTCTCTCACAGTATGAAAAAGAAAGACATTCTCTCATTCATTCTTTCATTCATTCATTCATTAAAGCTTTTTTCACCTGTTTTCATATAAAAATGTAAATCTTAAACCACATAAACAAATAAAAATAGTTTCTTTGTGGTCAATAAAATAATTCATTTATCAACTCTCCGAAAGTAACGTGAGCTTAATGAAAACAAAATTACAATAAGAATGTGGAGGAGCATGTGCGTCGTGTCACGTTATGGGTATAATTGCATTTGCATAATGCATAATTCATACCAAACCTCACATTAATGACTCCAAATTTTAACTAATAAATAAAATTCCAACGATGGATGAGTTGGTTTAACTAATAAATAAAACTCCAACGATGTATGTAAGTAACTAAATGATCCCTCCCTCTCTCACTCCACTTTCTCAAATCTTTTTAGTTTCTATTTTTTTATACAAAGATTGATAATTTTTTCGTTGTTAAGTTTTAATCAGTATTTTTAAAGTTTAAATCTAAAGCAATGAATAAATCCGATTTAACTTACAATATATATTAACCGGTTAGATTACTAATTCTTCAATACATTTATAGTCAACAAATATTAATGACATAAATTAAAATGCATCCATACATTAACATTTATAGTTCTTTTTCAGCTTTCTGGTTCATGGTTTCTCGAGAAGGATTCAGGTGGAGGGAGAGATGAGAAAGAATAAAAATAAGTGACAAAAGAGAAAAGTTAATTTGGGATGTAAACAGTTAGATAAAATGTCAAGCCGTTGGAGTTGACATCGAGAGGTCGTCGTTTTTGTCAATCAAAAAGACAGAAATATAGTCTTAATGCATATTCAGTTAGGTTTTGTTTGTCTTGGCTTTTAGAGACTGCCAATTCAATTGAGAAAATTAGAATAGACAGACAAGTTTTGACTTTTTGAGAATTTTAACCGAGATGTATGTATATATATAGACACGGTTGACTTTTTCAAAAATTGAACAGAGTTATATTTAGAGAAGATTGGGTTACTTGTAACAATTCCAGACCCATCTTCATCTAACTCTCCAATAGACAACAGCTTTGACCTGAAAAACAAGATCAGTCCCACCTTAATTTATGCTGTGACTCTCGTTTCTGTCATCTTCTTTGTCTCTGCTTTGCTTCACCTTCTCGTCAGATTCTTACTCAGATCTCGAACCCGACTTAACGACGCCTATGGAGGTTTGTCACACGTTTAAAGATTCGATTTTTAGTTCTTTCCCTCTGTTTCTGAATTGCTTCCAAGATGGTTTTTTGTTTAATTTTTATTGGCATTACAGAGAGTGCGAGTGCGACGGCTCTGCAAGGTCAGCTTCATACACTGTATAATATCCATGAATCAGGAGTTGACCAATCCTTCATCGATGCATTGCCTTTG
The DNA here is from genome assembly GCA_000218505.1 of Schrenkiella parvula. Classification (NCBI taxonomy): domain Eukaryota; kingdom Viridiplantae; phylum Streptophyta; class Magnoliopsida; order Brassicales; family Brassicaceae; genus Schrenkiella; species Schrenkiella parvula. Next base: position 39,027 of record AFAN01000203.1, read on the forward strand.
TTTCATTACAAGACCATAATTGGTCTCAGGCACGACGTCCCCTTTGATTGCGCCGTCTGTCTCTGCGAGTTTAAACCTGAAGACGAGCTTCGGCTTCTGCCCAAATGCAGCCACGCTTTCCACGCGTATTGCATCGACAAGTGGCTTCTCACAAACTCAACGTGTCCTCTGTGCAGAGACAACCTCTTCCTTGGCATCCCCGTTTCGTCCTCCCCTGCTCTTCTTCTTGTTGAATCTGATGGCGACGGTTCCCGAGACTCCGATTCGCATCTCGGATCGACCCGTTTTGATGATGCCGGGTCCAAAGTATGTGACATCTCGGGTCAAAACGATGAACCTAAGCCTGAGAATGATGAAAGAGTTGTTCTTGTTATGCTAGGCAAGTTCAAGAACTTATATGCTAATAAAGGTAAATATTAATTCCTACTTAAAATTCAATAACCTCCAGAAAAAAAATCTATAACATTGTTCGATAAACAAAACAGAGGACAGCAACAATGGTGGCAGAAGAAGATGCTTTTCAATGGGGTATATTGAATACGTGATGCCTGAAGACACTCTGTTGCAAGCTCATGTAGCAATGAAAAAGAAACAGCGTGTTTCGTCACAAGGTGTTGTTAAATCGGTATCCATCGAAGAGGCAAATCATCGTCGAAACGAGAGTTTTTCGATATCGTAAACTTGTTCAACAAAGTCGTCTTCCTTTTCAAATGATTGTGTGGTTTGCTTTGAGAAGAAACAAGTTCCTTGAGGCATAATGAAATTAAATTAAACTGAGATGGCTTATGGTATAATACAGAGTCCTATTGTGGAATCTTATCTGACGTAGGCTGGAGAAATCTTTTTGAGCTAAATGATTGTGATTCCACTTATGAATTTTGAAAGATCTAAAGTGATGATGGGCTTAACTGAGTCAACGTGAAACCTGTATTCTTGTAACCACTCGGCCCATTTTCTTTTTCAATCAATTATACCAAATGAAACCATTCTGGAATTTAAACAACAATAATGAGAAATCGGCCAATTCATACCTGCATTCATCTCAACGGTTCCGATCCGGACATAGATGTACATTTTGTGTGAATCTATACATCATCGAGATTAAATTTTAAATTATATACCTGTAAAATTTAAAATCGGCTAAAACATACATCTTCCATAACTCCGTCATTACACCGTTAAACATCACTGATGTGACAGTGACGTGGCTTAATTAGTCAAAACAACGTCGTTTTAACACTCAATTTTTCTCAGAAATATTGGAACAAAACGCTGTCGTTTTGCATTTAAAAAATTTCGAAAAAAATAATCAAAACTACTCCTTACGTGTCAATCGAGCAATAAACCAGGTCCGGTTATTTCCGAGATAGGGAACCTAAAGACACCAATCCTAATTTCTAAACCACAAGTCTTATCGGATGAGCCATCGTCCGCCGGTGCCATCGTCTGTAAGGCCGCCAGTACGAAATTTCATGAACTTCTGGAGGCTGAGAGGGGATTTTACCGGCAGTAACGGTAGAGGAGAATCCGGACCGTCGATTTCTTAGTCGCCGGTTGTGAGATAATCGACGTAAATAAACCTTAGCACCACCGTCGTCAGCGGCGAGCGGATCGGGTGTAACACGGCTGACAGACAGTCAA
>AFAN01000204.1:0-40415 GCA_000218505.1 Schrenkiella parvula
GGATTAGCAAGTAAAGTATAGTCGGTCCTCTCAGGTGATTAAGGTTATTAAGGTTTAACGAACTACCTCCCAGCGTGGTCCTCACTCATATGGTCGGCACTTTCTTACATAACGCACTTCAACTCAACTTATTCTATCCACACTTTTTCTTCCATTCAACTCCAAATATAAATAAATTATCATTTTTTATAACTTTTTTTGATGTAATGTATATATCAATTATATTCTGAGTTAAATAACAACCATGGGATTAAAATGGATCACCATCACTGAATTGAAGATAAACTAAAGAAATTTGTAATGACGGTTAGATATGTATAGAGTCACTCACAAGTCACAAGTCACAAGTCACAACTTTATTACCACTTTTTTCTCTTCCATTTGAAAAATAATTCTTACAAAAATTCAATGTGTTAAATTTGTAAAGTCAACTATTTTTTAAGAAACGTAATATTAGTTTTTTTTTGTCAACAACCTGCACTATATGTTCCAATTCAGATAGTGATACATCACAACATTAACACAAATTATTTAACTACATATCCTAATTTTTTAATATTCTTTTCTTTTCCGTTAAAGTGTTAATTATAAAATATGGCTTCAATTTTAAAAATTGATTTGACCACGATATGTAACATAATAGTTTATGTTAGTATTGTTATTGTCACCATCTTAAGTTTAAACTCGTACAATACATACTGTTGAGAAAAATGAACAACTGATTTGTGTTATGCAAATAAAATGAGTTTCAAGAAGAAAAAACAAAAGACAAAATTAGTTGGACTCAAGTTAGCCAATTAATTTGACAATTCGTTCTATTGGTCGAGGCCAAATATTCAAGTTTATCTATAGCCAGTATCGTTGTAACAAAAAAAAATCGACACTGACCGACTAATATTTCGAGATTAGTCATCAATTCGTAAACCCAATTACCAATTCTTTTCAAAAAAGATTATATTTTCATTCACAGAAGTATCTATAACACTGTTATGAACATAAATAAAATTAGTCAGGCAATAGAGGTAACCTGTCGATGCCGTAGGGTAAATCATTTGACTCGCCAGTTGCACAACCAAACTCCTCAAGCTCTACTCCATTCTCTTCTTCGAACTCCTCTTCCTCTTTATCTTCGTCTTCTTTGTCTTCGTCCGAACCATAAGGGAGGATCCGTAGATAGACCTCAGCTCCTCTCCATTGTCTTTCTGATCGTAAATTATACTTCCTAACTAGGTTTCCTTGAAGGGACACGATCTGCCTTGGCCTTGGGAGAAGATCGACTGGTTCCTTTTCTGGTATCACTATCCGCTCTATCGCTAATCTTGCTTCCTGCATATAAACAAATCAGTTCGAAACAACTGTGAATTGTGGTTACTATGAAAGAAAATTTCTGACTAGCTCTTTACGTACCTCTAAGGCATCCATTTTTTCAGATAGTTTTGGGCGATCCTCTGATCCAAACTCTCCGAGTCCATCTTCGTAATCGGTTAATAACGCCCGTATCGCCTTGGCCACTTGAATACCTGAACTAGTCTGCAAGAAGGAGAGTTTCTTTTGGTAAAGATGCTGGAATTTCAAAACTCGAAGAACAAGAAATTCCTATTTTTATTTTACCTTTGTTACATAAACAGGTATACCGTGAGATGTGGCTAATGATTTAATCCGAGGATTCTTCCTGATCTTGGATTGCAATGCAAGTAAGGCTTCTGCTTCGCTAATGTTGTCCGTTATCTCTACTGCAATTTCCATCTCTAGTTGTTTGATTGCCTGAAGAACAGTTGATTCTGCAATCTGGGTGAGAGATATTGACGAATTAGTGTATAGGTATATGGATATTATAGCCAAGAAACCATATGACCATTGGTAACATAAAAAGGATCAGTAGAAAGTGAAAATTTGATTTTAATCTTACCCCGTAGACATATAGATACATTGCTGTCTCGTGCCCTGAAGATTCTGCTTCAGCCATCTCCTTCGTTGGAAGGATTTCAGAAATAGTTTCCTCCTTGGTGAGTTTCGAAACATCTAATGTTTCCTCTTCATGTTTCTTATCCAAAGTCGTCACATCTATGAAAGGTTCCTTCTTCTCCATAATCACTTCCACTCCATGAGAGTTTACTTTGCGGATTTCAACGTTTGGTAAGCGACCTTTTAACCAGCAGATGAGCCAAAAGAAGAAGATTAGCTGAAGCCAGAATCTTAAAATAATTGTTGTATCAAAATACTTTATCTAGTTATGTCTCTAATTTTTGCTTCTATTGACAGTTCTAACTCAATAAGACAAGAGTATACCTGCGAGGACAGCATCAACAGTTGCTTCAAGACTACGATGAACACGAACTTCAGTCTTTGAAACTATTTCTGCACCACAGCTAAATGTTGAAGGACCTTTTCTTTCAAGGACAGTTTTCGGGCCACCTCTTCTGGTCGCTTCCTCGTCTCCAAGAGTCACACTCTGCCAAAAACGTCCATGAATATGTCTGAAGTAATAACTCATTAGAGAATACATATTTACAATCCTGTATAACTACTCAACAGAAAAATAACTGATCTACAATAATAGACCATTTGAGCTACTACAACATGATATCACCCCGTTCAAAAATCTTCTATGCAGTTCCTGTGCCCCATCTCTTGCTTAGCCAACTTATCGAGCTGCAAGAGATCCAGCTTCCACAAGGAACAGGAAATATCATCTACTTACCACTTTCTTAACAAAGAGTGCAGTGCCAGATTGGCATTGAAATATGTGACAATGACCATTGGTAAAAGATTCTCATAGACTGTCAAATTAGAATATCTAAATTCCCGGTTATGGTAAGCAAAAGCATTATGTCTAACCTGCACACCTCCAACGAGGAGGTCTAGTGAAGGGTTCTTAATCAAATTCTCTATGGTAGCTCCATGAGCCGTGGCAACTAACTGGATTCCACGCTCTGCTATTGTGCTTGCAGCCATCGCTTCAAGTTTAGTTCCAATCTCATCAATCACAATCACTTGGGGCATGTGGTTTTCTACTGCTTCTATCAGTACCTGAAGGTAAAGTAAATTAAAATACATATAAACACTCTCTCTCTCGTGTACTTCTATGAAAAAATTGGAAGCTGTCTACTAATCAACCTTGTGCTGTATGTCGGAGTTAGGGACTTGCATCCGCCTAGCATTGCCGATCCCTGGATGAGGTATATCACCATCACCACCAATCTCATTGGAAGTATCAACAATCATCACTCTTTTCTCGTAGTCATTTCCTAGCATTCGTGCTACCTCCCTGCAATAGCAATGATGATCAAATCGATGGCCTAAAGGAACAATGAGACGAGTTCATGAGTCAAGCTGATCTCTGTAGAAGAAACGAACACAAACCTAATCATTGTAGTTTTCCCCACACCTGGTGGACCAATAAGCAACAAAGAATTGCCATCTTGGACAAGATCACGCAGCAAATTTGCGCTTCCTCTAACTGAACGACCAACACGGCAAGTTAAGCCAATAATTTCTCCCTTCCGATTCCTTATGGCACTTATCCGGTGCAACGTCCGGCTGATTCCAGCTCGATTATCATTAGTAAACTCACCAACCTGAGAAGCTCAAGGTCTTATTAAGCAGCTATAGATGTTTCTCGTCAATGGAAGTTTCAGCGAAGAAGAACACAAAAAAACTCACTCACCAACCTGAGAGACAGCGAATTCCAGATCCTTAACTCTAACAGCGTCGTCGTCGATGATAAAATCTCCGGAAGGGAATCGCGCCAGAGGCTTACGACCTAAATCCAACACTACCTCTATGAGTTCACTAATTTCAGGGTGCTCCTCAAGTGTCCGCCGTATCTCCTCTGGTACCAGCGCTAACAAACGGCGTAATTCGTCATCGATGTGGTCCTCGTCTTCTAATTCCGGAACTGCGACTGGAGACGAAGAGGCCGAAATTGCAACAACTCCAGGTGACAAAGACGAAGAGGAAGAACTCGAATTGAGAAGGACCTTAGCGCGGAAGACTTGGTGAAACAGTAGGGACGATTGGCATCTGAGCTTGAGGATTCTTCGTTCATGGCTCAAGAGTGTTAATGGAGGAACATGATTACTCAGTGATAAGCTCAACATATTCCTCCTGCCCTGAATAAGTTTTTTTTTTCTGGTCAAGCATTTTTCGTTCGAGAATTTAAAATAAGAACGTTTACCAATCACGTGTACGAATCATCACAAGACACGTCAGCAGAAGTGTCACGTTTCTAACGTCAGGATCAGCAACAAAGCAAAATTATTCAATTCAACAAAAAGAAGAGGAAGAGAGTTTTACTAATAGAAGTGAAAGCAACGATTGTCTTCATACAAAGCTTACAAGTTCTAAATTTTTGACCATACACAACAAGAGACGCAAGAGTATGTATAAAAGTTTCAACTTGTAAGCCTTCTACTGTGTATCCAGTGCAAGATCGTGCCAAGCTTCTCCATCTGCTTGTTGAGTTTCCTGATCTGAAAGAATCCCAAATGCGAGAGATTATTAGTCGTAGGAATGCAGTTTCTTGGTAGAGAAAGTCCTAAAGCTCAAAGTTTCTCTCAATGTAGATTCACTAAATCTGTGATCTCCATTGACTTCCTTATGACTTCATCAATATCCTGAATTCAAGCTAGCAGCTTTTACAGACTGTGTAAAGCAAAAAAAAAACAAAGGGAAACATACTGGTTTCTTCAGTATCATCAGTCCTAACAGCAAGCACTGGAGGCAATGGTAGATCTGCAAACAATTATAAACAACACAACAATTGATCTGATGAAATAGATACTTTTGAGGAAATACAATGATCTTGAGGTGTATTAATGTGGAAAGGCAAAAAATGGGAGTTACCATCATCAGGCAGAGAGTCCCTCATCCACTCTTCGTCCACAATGTCTATAAGCAGACCAAGACTTACTTCTGCCATTGGAATCCCTCCGATTTTCTAAGGAAAATGTAAAGTCAGATGATAACTAACAGATATACATAATATTGGTTTGTTGAAGTAAGAATTTAACTGGTTGATTCTGCGAAAGAAATTTAAAGATTTCCTAAGAAAGGATCCAAATCAATTGCTTCAAAAAATTAAACAGAATTGGGACTTTCAATATCCAAAAATTTGAATTTTGGGAAATGACTGAATCTAATAGAGAGAGAACACTGTTAATAACATATGCTGCATGAATGTTTGAATCATAGACAGATAGTTTCGTCGGAGATAGAAAAAGATTAGGGTTCTATCGAGGAAATTCATCGAGCAGGTGGTGAGCAAACAAGGAAAGAGACCAGATATGAAATTCGAACCAGAATTCAAATTCAAACCTTGAAGAAAGACACGATTCTCAACACGAAAAAAACCTTACTTGGATTGAATTAGTCAGACAAAAAAATTGCAAGAGATTCACCACGATGGAACGAGAAAAGTAGCAGCAGCAGCAAACAGTGCACACACTATTATTAAAGTTTGAGTTTTTATACTTTTTATTTTGTAATTTAATAATTAGGGTGACCTTCTAGCCTAGGCAGAGGTGTCTAATGCCTTGGGTGAAATTTTTCAATTTAGGTTATCTCATTACATGGTTCAGAGCTAACCCGGCCACAACAGCGACACCGATTACTCTGTCCGCCGATTGCCGGATCCTTTCAGGTGCCTTCTTCTTCTTCTTCTTCTTCTTCTTCTTCTTCTTCTTCTTCTTCTTCTTCTTCAATTTCAGATTTTCTCCTTCATTCGTTTCAGCTGGAGAAGTTGTTATATTAAAAGTTGATCACTTTAACAATCTCAAGTTATTTCTTCGATCCAGTAAAGTAATTTTAGTGATTTTCGTCGCGATACATGTGTAACTAGTCTGCAAATTATATTAGATTAGATTTATGAGGAGTGTTTCACTAGGACTTTGAGAGTTTTGTTGACTTTAATCTGTAAATTGGGATTTTCGTCTAACCGGAGTATCAATTCTGGGAATTTATCTTTTCACTGATGCATTAATTTAGGTGTCTCAAGTAAGCAATGAGTTCTTCACCATCGTTGGAGATTTTAGGTACATATCTCTGAAACTCCATTTCTGTATATGTATATCCTGAGGTTTATGGTTAGTTTTCTATTCTCTAAGGTCACTATTTTTTTGTAGTTAGAGAAGCTGAAGGTTTCACTGTGTGGAATGGCCCTCCATTCAGCAATGGTCAGCCCACTCTCAAGCTTGAACGAGTTTCATGCTCCAACACAAAGTTCAGTCTAGATGGATCAAAGTTTATGGCGATGAAATTAGATGGAATCATCAGTATCTATGATTCCACCAGCTTGAGAGAAGTGCGGTCGTTCACAATAGCAAATGTTACGGCTGCTGAGCTATCTCCATGCGGGACTTATCTACAGACCTTTCAGAAACCCACTACTCCGCAGGAGAAGAACGTCTCCCTTTGGAAAACTGAGACAGGAGATCTAGCACACGGTCATTACCAAAAGTCCATTACTAAAACCACATGGTAAGCTGCTCTCAATGCTTAATTACCGGAAATTATTGGATATCTGATGCATGGATATAGATTGTCTTTGTGCTTATTATACTGCATTTATGATATGGAGTGTCTTTGGTTGCTGTGTAGGCCATCGATTCGCTTCTGTCCTGATGAGTCGTCCGCTTGCCGTTTAGCTACAAATGAGGTCCAATTCTTTGACCCGAAAGATTTCTCAAAAGGAATAACATCTAGGATCAGAGTTCCTGGTGTAGCGGCATTTGAGATTTCTAAAACCCCAGCTTCTCATGTTGCTGTGTTTGTTCCAGAAGTAAAGGTCCGTTTCACTGCTTGGGCTATCTACTACTTAATAGTTAAAAATCACAACTTATACATGATCTGTCAATTTTGTTACTGTCTTCTAGCTCAAAAAGTTATCCCTTTTTCTTCCTTTCTGAAAGCTGCACACTGTTACGGGTATAATTGTTTCTTCTGTGGATAATCTACTCTGACATATTGATACTTGCATGTATAGGGAAGTCCAGGCAGTGTCCAGATTTTTGGATGTGGGAAAGATTCACAGAGTCAGCCAAGTGCTCGACGTAGCTTCTTCCGGTGTTCCTCTGTGCAGTTTAGTTGGAATCATGGTTCCACTGGACTCTTAGTGGTTGTACAATCAGATGTTGACAAGACCAACCAAAGTTATTATGGGGAAACAAAGTTACACTACCTTACAGTAGATGGCACACATGAAGGCCTAGTTCCATTACGTACGTCCTAGGCATAATGTATCTGCTCTTGTGATTTTTGAAAGTACTGAATCTTTGGTGCTTTAACAGGTAAAGAAGGACCAGTTCATGATGTTCAGTGGTCCTTCTCGGGTTCAGAGTTTGCAGTTGTATATGGCTGTATCCTTTTTTCATCAGCTGGAATGACTCCGTATGAGTTCATTGATGGTTAATGGTTTATTATGAACGTCTTTATCAGTTGACATGTTTATATCTTTGTGTTCTTATTCAAGAGGTTATTTTTTGTCGCATCTATTTTGGCATTTGTTTCTTGAAAGGTTTTTCCTTAAGCGTGACTTCAGTTATGCCTGCTTGTGTGACAATTTTTGACAAGAAGTGCAAACCCTTGATGGAACTTGGCGAAGGTCCTTATAACACTCTTCGATGGAACCCAAAAGGGAGACGTATGATTCTCTTCTCCATCCATGATTTCTTCTATCTTTTCGTTTCTTTGTCTTTTTTAAATAGATTATCTGTGTTCTTACATGCTTTTGTGAATTTCAATCGATGTTCCGTAGTTTTATGTGTGGCTGGATTCGGCAACTTACCTGGTGACATGGTAACTAACGATCCCTTGTGATTGTCATATCTTTTTATTCTCAGTTAACAGTTTGTCAGCAATTGACAATGTATTGTCCACATGATCTTCTCTAGATGGTCAACTGATTTAGTTATAAATATCAGGCATTCTGGGATGTTGTCAGCAAGAAGCAGCTAGGAAGTAATAAAGCCGAGTGGTCTGTAACAAGTGAATGGTCTCCGGATGGGCGTTATTTCCTGACTGCCTCGACAGCACCAAGACGTCAAATTGACAATGGGTATATTAAAACTTGTTGAGACATTATTGAGTTCGGTATCTTATCTGCGTCATAGTTCTTTCGAACAAATTGAGTGGTGAAATGAATACTGTGCATCAATTGAGTTCTATATCATCTTTGTTCTGCCAAGGATTAAAATCTTCAACTATGACGGAAAGCGTTATTTCAAGAAGATGTTTGAGAGACTGTACCAGGTATCTCTTAACAGCTTTTGAAAAGCATAGTTACAAGTTGTCTTACTAAGGTGCCATGGTTAATTACCAACAGGCTGAATGGAAGCCGGAGTCTCCAGAGAGGTTCGGTGAGATCAGTGAACTTGTTAAGTCAGTTGAATCATTGAAACTAGAAGAGGGAAAATCGCAAGGTCTGTGTCTCTTAGTTTTAACTCTTAAACCTGTGTCTAATTGTAAGAAAGTTTTGTAAAACTTGTCTTGTTCTTAAACGATTCTACTTTATCTTAGGACAAGGATCAACTCAAAAGAAAGCTGTTGCTTCCATTCCCACTATACAAAGACCGGCTGCATATCGACCTCCGCATGCTAAGCACGCAGCTGCCATTCAAGCCGAGGTACTCAAAAATAACTTTTCTATGATCTCACAATGATACTAATTATCAACAGTCTTGATTGTGGTACCTAATTAATCTCAATCGGCTCTTTAAAGTGATTTGCTTGTTCATATTCATTTCTCCAATGGGAGGTTCTGGCCATAACTATTCCCCATTACTACCGTTTTCGATTGAACATACGGCTTCACATATTAATGTCTCTGATGGTTTCATGATTTGCAAATGCAGTTGCTTGGAGGAAACCCAGCAGGGTAAGTCTCTATCTTGCAATACATATATACTCTTAGAAAGCATCTTCTTTTCTTGATGGATGCTCTGTTGTTAATACAGAGAGATGAGCAAGAACGCTCTTAAAAACAAGAAGAAGAGGGAAAAGAAGAAAGCGGCCGAGGCTGCTGCTTCTGGGGCTAACAACGCCTGACTGAAGAATTCACACACCCAGGTATCTAATTTAATGGAGATTAAAGTTTTGAGATTCCCGGATGGTTATAAAGATTCTATAGAAGTGGCAGAGGACGTTATGTAAACCGCTGTTTTTTTTTCAAACATTATGTAAAACTTTTGTTTTTGAAACAGAGACCCTTGTTTTTTCACGTCACAAAAATTTGGATACTTTAATATTGCTAATGTGTTAAGCGTTATCAACCAAAAGAAAAATGATTGAGAAGAATATGTTGCACATTAAACTAACAATTTCATTTTTATGTGGTGTTAAAACTCCGATGAACTACCATATATGGAAACCACATAATTTCACTGTTTTCCCAATTCTAGAAAATTCGTATTTGTTTACCTACTTGGCACACATGCATGCATAGTCAAAGACGACACATACACACACATGAACACGCACACGACGACATGTAATTATAAAACTCGAACCTTAAGGTTCGTCCAAAAACTTGCCAAGAGAAGATAAGAAAGGCGGAGAGAAAATTAATGATATACACGAACCCAAAACTCCAAGAAAGAAAAAAGATTGGAAGTCATGGTTAAGTAACATGCATGCAACTTAAAGCTACGTGTCCATCATAAGACGCTCAAGTCTCACATCTGGCACTCTTTACTTCGACTTCGCTTCTTTTTGGCTTCTTTTAAACTCTCTCGTCCCACTTCTATCTTTCTTCTTCAACATCCTTGTTAATTTCGAGTGTTTGATTATAATGGCAACATCAGCTCGTAGAGCGTACGGTTTCGGTAGAGCCGACGAGGCTACACACCCTGACTCCATTAGAGCCACGTTAGCTGAGTTCCTCTCCACTTTTGTCTTCGTCTTTGCAGCGGAAGGCTCTTTCCTCTCTCTCGGTTCGTACACTAACGGTTCTGATTCTATATTTTTGAGTCTTTTGCATATGTGATTTGACTTGTGAGTTGTGTGTTTCTTTGTCTCAGATAAGTTGTATTGGGAACATGCGGCTCATGCTGGAACAAACACACCAGGAGGACTGGTATTAGTCGCGTTAGCTCAGGCGTTTGCTCTGTTCGCTGCTGTTTCTGCAGCCATCAATGTGTCTGGTGGACACGTAAACCCGGCCGTCACTTTGGGTGCTCTTATTGGAGGCAGACTTTCTGCGATCCGTGCCATCTACTACTGGGTAGCTCAGCTTCTTGGAGCCATCCTCGCTTGTCTATTGTTGAGGCTCGCCACAGACGGCATGGTAACATAAATTAACGTTCATTATTGATTTTGGGTTGGAAGTCCATTTCAGTGAATAATCATTTCAGAAGAGTTTGTGTTCATGCAGAGACCAGTTGGTTTCCGTGTAGCATCAGGTGTTGGGGTGGTTAACGGACTCGTGTTAGAAATCATTCTAACATTTGGCCTAGTCTACGTCGTCTACTCGACTTTGATTGATCCGAAACGTGGAAGCCTTGGGATTATAGCACCGCTTGCAATCGGACTCGTATTTGGGGCAAACATTCTAGTGGGTGGACCATTCTCTGGTGCGTCAATGAATCCAGCTAGAGCCTTTGGTCCAGCATTGGTTGGATGGAGATGGCATGACCATTGGATCTATTGGGTCGGTCCATTCATCGGTGGTGCTTTAGCCGCCCTCATCTACGAGTACATGGTCATACCCACTGAGCCACCTGTGCACCACACCCACCAGCCCTTGGCTCCTGAAGATTACTAGATGGAACTTCCCTGTTGGTCTCGCTGCTTCTGGTCTTTGTTTAATCTCTCTTTGTCTGTATTAAACCACTTGCATAGAATCTCTGTTTTGATGCTACTCTTTGTTTGTTGTAATAATAAGAATAAAGATGAGTTCTTTTGATATCTTCACCAAACAAATATATTTATATGGATACAAGCAACAATATTCCTAATCTAATCTATTTTCTTGTTCAGTCTTTTCTTGTCTGAAACCTGAAAAATATAAAGAAGCTTCTTCTTCATGTACTAAAACCCATGTGTCAAGGTCCTCTCATCTTTTCAACAATCTGTCTACTTCTTTCCTCCACATGACGCTTCTTTTCTTCAAACTTCTCCCCAACTTTCTTCCTGAAATCAAACATCCTCTCTTTTGTTCCCATTTTCTTTCCCTTCGAAGTCGAATCATCCTCTTCGCTTGACACAATCGACCTCGACGATGACTGGACACTAACCGGAACAATCTCCCGGTCATCGCCTCCTCGTGCTATTGAATCCTGCTTTTCGCTGCTTTCCAGCAGCGGAGTCTTGAGTTCCTCCAAGTTTTTGTCACTTTCTAGTATAAGAGCTGCGGAATTAGCTGCTGATGGTGCAGCCACAGGTTCTTGCTCAATTCTTGGCTTCTGGGGGACGTTGGTAATTTTCTTCGTTTCTTCAGAATTCGGGGGCTTGTCAGATTTCGATTTCGCTTCTGCAGCTTCAAAGCTGTCGTCGTGATCACTAGTTGAGTCTTGATTAAGCCACATAAATGGAGCGACATTCCGTTGGACCCAATCATCCTTTTCAGCTATCATCCACGGAATGGTTATGTTTTCGCAGTTGGGAAGCACCATTAGCTCTCGTATCCCCGTCTGCAGAAATGAGTTTGTGTCTTATATTTATTTCATATTCCCCTATAAGCGAAGGAGGAGCAAGTGCTTACCTTAAACCGGTTGATCAAGAACATAGCAACATGGCTATTCGTGATTTTGTGCTCACCAACAGATGAGACAAGGTCGAATTCAATATCGGGCATGCTTGTGAAGCCCAACCATAGTTGATCAGATGGTGGCGGCTTCATGTGTACACGCAGTGTCCCTCGAAGCGAAGACACTCTTATTGACAAAGTAATTGGAACCTGCAGTTTACGAACAGACAGTCTAAGATATTACAAGAGCTGGAAAAAAGGAGCTCCTATTTCTGCTTCCAGAGTTTATTAATCACACCATGATCCGAGGTCCTGAAGCTTAAGCATTCGACGCCAAAGAACGCAATAAAGCAATGAAAAACATAATAGAAAAACGAAATTAACCTGGGACACTTGCTCAGCGATGTTCTTCAGAATAGACTTCCACTTAGATCCATTGTTCGGAGATGCTTTTGTACCTTTTGATCCCTTAGATTCATCTGCAAAGATATTAATTAATTTTTGTTTATCATCCTTGGTATAAATGCTTCTAAGCAGCATGCAAGATCACAAGCAAACTGATTAGATGAATACACAAACCCATCAGCAAGATACCGTACTAACCAGCAATGTCGCTTCCTCCAGTTTTCACATCTTCTGCATCATGAGTTCCTCCGGGGACACGTAACTGCATCTCGAAATCCGCAAGACCTTCAAGGAAATCTGGGGGAACATCCCCAGAAGAATTTGGCTGCAATTTTCCCTCAGCTATGCCTTTCTGCAAATCTTCCTCCCGGGCATCAACCCGAGTCTCAACTTCGAGTCCCGCACCACCACTGTATTCAATATCTAGTTCGAACGCCCAAACACCATTCATCTTCACTGGAAGAATCCTTGTACCATGTATATAAGGCGGGAGATTTCCAATCTTTACATCACAGCAGATCAAATCGCCCATGTAGCTGGGAATTCTCATGTTGGACAACACCCGCTGTTAAACCAAAAGTTAGTTGGATAAAAATAAACGCAACCAAATCCTGATGTAGTGAAAGCTTTCATTTTCATGGAACCGACCTGGATTCGTTCGTGCACTACATTCTTTAGCCCTGTGTTCTGTTTGACATCAAAAAACAGCCGAGAAATTATCAAGTTCCATGCCAAAGTTCCTTCGTCTGCAAAAAACTTGTCTTCCGAGTCTACATCCGAAACATGACTGCCTTGGCTCCAAGAACGTGAGAAAGCTTGCACATCGGTTTCCTCAGGGATGTTATCTCGAATTTTTCCTGCTGGGTTGCTCCTTCCAGAGCTGCCAGTAGACTGTGAATCTTGATAAGGACGGGTTGAAGTCTTCTTGTCTTCACGGTTCAACGGGGGCAAATTCACTTTGGTTGAGCACTTTTTTGAAAATTTCTTCCAGAACAAACGAACCTTTGATGAAGGACCATCCGTTTTAAGCCCCTTGTCCAATGACTCAAAACTAAACTCAGCTGAAGGTTTCATAAAAGAAGGATATGCCACACTGAGGGAAGCCATATAGTTCCGGAAATCGCCTTTCAATTTGGTGGGCCAAATAGACCTTTCATGATCCATGCAAGCAGCAAGACGAAGAGCTTTACACCATGACTCCTTCTCCCAAGAAGTCTCCAGATAGATGTAAAACACCCGGTTTCCCTTATACAAGTCCGAAGTTTTGCTTTCTACTTGGATAGGAAATCTTTTAGCCCTAAGATAACATAAAAACAAAAAGGGTTATTATATTCACTTGAATCGATAGGGGACATCAACGTTTGGCAATCTTAGAAGCTTAAGTACCATTTCCTTGTTGGTAGTCCTGACCCTGAAACAGCCTCAACCGAGCAACCTTTCAAAGTAATAATCGTCTGAGTGCCATCTGCATTTGACAAGATCAGTTTGTGGTCTTTGATACGAGCAAACTTCCTAAGTGGATGTACCTCCAAGAGATCTTTCTTCTTCTTTTGCTCTTTTGGTAACTTCTCCTTCATCCGATCCTTTAAACTTTCATCCAACTCCAAAATCCAAATCACTCCCTGAGATATATAGATAAAATTCATAGAGATAATGAAATCAAACAGCTTTTCATCACAAAAATCTGGAAAATGGATAAACCGATCAGAATTTCAACCAAAGCAAACACACATTTTCTTTATCTTCTCGGCAAAACCTCGATCAAAGAACAAAAATCAAAATTAGGGATTTTCTACTCCAGGGTAGTAAGATACTCAATCCTCGGAACTAGACTAGTTATCCACTACAATTGACGGATTTCACTGAGATTTCCAATGCAAGAAACTCAATGTTCAACTACGGAACTAGCGAGAAAGCAGAAAACTTTATCGGCCACCTGTTTGTTGAGAGTGAAATCAATGGACGTGGGAGGATCAGAATCCTTTAATGTTGGGTCAGAAGTAGTCTTATTCGATTCATGGAGATTTCTCTTCCGATTCAATCGCTTCACAAGATACAAAAACCCAGCAACTTCCGCCGCTAAGATGGCGAGAATCCCCAGCAAAAATCCAGTAACGAAAGCGAAACCCGCAAACGAAACCATCTCCAGGGAAGGCACCGAGCTTATCGATTCCCACTTACTGTCGAAGATTTCTTGCGAAGGAATCAAAGAAGAGAAGAAGAAGACGCGTAACGTTCTAGTTCATTGCCACTTTAGAACCGAAAGGAGAAGAAGAAGAAGAAGAGAGAGAGAACGAACAAGATAGATATAATAGGGGTACTCGCAATTCCAACCAAATATATATTTTGCCCAAAAAGAACTTATTTCTTGAAAAAACACCATTATCAAAATATCCTGCAAAACAAAGAAGCCATAAATGTGGTAGCTGGAAAAATATCATAATTTTAAAATATCATATTTATATATGAATTTTTATTTACTAATTTGAAATCACTTCTATGTTTTAAATTTTTAATTATGTTTTACAATTTTAGTATCCTTTTTGAAAAATTAGGATTGATTTTCGGAGTTATTTTTTTTAGTTGGGTAATAGTTTAGATTTTGTTACCTATAAATTACATACATGAAAGTCTATAATAATTAGATTTCAGAAATCTAATGCTAAAGGTTATTGGATTGGATGTTTTGGTTTGAAATTTGAATTGTATATCAAAATTTTGCGTCCATTCTCAATAGTTTTAGGGGTTTGATAGATATAAATGCAATCAAATAAATATGCGAAAACAGAGTTAGCGTCACGTCGGTAAAAGTTGTAGATATTATTGAACTATCTATACGATTGATATAGTCGTTGGAAACATAGTTTTTGTATAAAAAAAAATTAAATGAGTAACAATGGAGACAATAACGATTAAAAATAAAATAACAACTTTGTTGATACATCTATCTTTCTTTTCTTTAATTTTTCGATTTTAAATAACCATTTAAATATTACTAAACCACTAAAAAATGCTATAAATCCATATTTTAGAAGAGGAAAATGTATCTTATCGGAATCCCTAATAAAAATAACAGCAATTCAAATTCAAAATTTCAAAAATTAACTTTAGTGTATCACAAATGTTGGTTAAGAGAACAATGTAGAAGTATATAAAGACATTTTAACCGGTTTACAAAAATAAAATAGCTCACCTTGGCCACTTAACCAAACAACTTCTCTTATAATATTGACTCCTTATTAATTTTGTTGAACTAGAAAATTTGACTGTTTCAATTCGAGCTAATACTTTGAAGTTCCAAATTGACCCAAGTCTTTATCCGTTGCAGAATGAGTCAGAATATATCAATTCTTGGCACATGTTTAAGTAGAAAAAGTATCCAAATAATGCAAACAAACATGGTAAAGAAAAAAAACATCGTCATCAAACATTCAACGTTAAATAAAAAAATCTAGAAACAAACAAAAGGACATATCAAATCTACCAAAAAAGGTGGTTTCTCTTCTTCCTCTCTTACCGACATACAAGAACGACAAGGATTTTTTTATATATATATTGAGATTGAAATTACAAAACAGAGTCCTCTGTTCACAGATCCATTTAGAAAAACAAACAGAAGTAGAAGAGTAACGAACTCATTTACATGGTCTCACTCGAGAAAAAAACATTCTTGTTTTCTCATCACTGTAACACCTTATAAAAAAAAGAAAAAAAAACTCTGTTTTCTTCTTAGTCACTTCCATGGCTTGCAACAGGAGAAAAAACTCCGCGATTGGCGGTTGCTACCTAAAACAACACAACGAGCTAGACAACAACAACAACACAAAGATAGAGAGAGGAGGGAACTTGAAACAACAAAGAACAATTCAGGGTTATGGTTTTTTTTTTGAAGGTTTATAGAAGACCCCTGACAATCTTAAAAGTTTGAGTTTAGGAAGAAGTTATAGTCATGGTGATCAACATTTAGCTGTTTCAGCCATGAATCCGCCGCACTCTGAAGGTAAAGCAACCGATCTTGGTCAAATCCTGTCTTTCTCCAAAGATCTCCTTGCATTTTGTAAGTAGCTAAACCAAATGGAGGCAATGGGATTCTCTTGTTTATGACGGAATCTTCACAACACTCTGTTTCTTCCTTGTTGCTATGATCTCCCTCCACCACATTATCTGCAGCTTTTAATGCCGTTACAAAAACAGAAATGGTGCTTGTTTCTACGCACTGAGCAATGTTTTCGAGCGAAGTTAGTGATCTACGTACCTTGAAAAGACGAAGATAGAGTATGATAAGTTAGGAAGCCTGTCGTCAAATCTTTCTCGTTTTTGCAGGTCGGGATGTGATATATCGGGTACCTAATTCATCAAATTATCACACTAGTCAGTGCAAATGTTCAAGATGAAGGGTTAACCAAACATGAAGGATTGTATTAACTAACGACTGATGACTTACCACGCAACAGCCATCCAACTTGCAGGAGACATATCGACACTCCTCAAGGTCATCAGTCCCGGGTATTTCTCCGCCAATTCGTTTATCTGAAGAAGAATCAAGTACAATGTCTTTGCTTCAAAACCAAACTTCATTAACAGAAAAAGAGAGAGTGTGGTAACTAGGACATCAAAGGAGAGAAGAGAACCTTGTCTGTTAAGGGAACCCGCTTGTACGGAGGATCTTTCTCAATGTACTTAAAGTCAAGGTAACCAAGTCTATCTCGCGGCAATAGCGTACCATCTGGATCAAAAACCGAATCTTCAGAGACAGCATCCCATGTTTTGCTAGAATCATTGCTCATAGATCTTGACAACAACTTCTCGCTCTCACTATCACTCCAACAGTCACTACTCTCAGATTCAACCACCTCATTCTGGTTTCTGCTACACCAAAAAAAGCAGTCAGTACAACAACCAAGAAACCCATCTAGAGACCTGTCCCAAACACTCCCATTGTCAAACCACAATGACAACTGATTGTTAATGAATCTAGACTCATCACAACAAATGAAAAGTGCTTTAGAATCAAAATGGGATAAGTAACCTGGACATCCCAGCGGGTTTGTCAATGTGGATTTGGATGGCCGATAGATACGGGACATAATATTGCATAACGGTTTCGCCATTGTTTAAATCAACCTGTGATCCAAAGCCGTATGCGCTCAGCTCATCATAACAGTCCCAGAGATCACCAAGCCTGAAATACTCTATCTCTTCCTTCCCCTGTTGCTGCCACAAACAGTAAAGATCACTCAGACAACTTAGCAAACAGACCATAAATTCCAGTGTTTAGCTGATCATGTAATGTGATGAAGCTGTTCATATAATTTCAAGCAACACTGCAACAAGATGATCTTTAGTAACAAGACCAAATCATGGTCTTAGTGTTCATCAGTATTGTACAGAACTATGGATTAACATGTAATGAACAATAATAAAGCTCTTAATCCACAATCACGGACATAAATCATGATTACTGAATAAGACAGACTCCAATGATACAGATCCAAAGTATATACCCAGCATCAAGAAGATTCAAATCAAATCACAGTACTTTAGCTCTTGGATTAATGAAAATAATAATTATTTCAGAAAAAACAATTCTGTCGCACGTTTCCACGTGGTAATATATAATCCATGAAATGATGTGACCATTAAAAAGGATAGATTTCTCATAGCTAGTTTTTCCGTGATGGACCATGCAATTATTGTCCTCAATGCCAATTTCATCTGAAAACTCACACCAAATCATTAAAACATTACAAGTCCTAGGCTGTCTGATAAATCACCCTTGATTAAAAGTTAGAACCTTTGAGAGATTCTGTTGATCAGAGACGAGATTCAAGGAGAAAACTTTTAAATATGATTAGCTGATAATCAAGACCCTAATGATCCCCAAATCCAAAATTTCCCAAGAGAAGAAGAGAAAAGAGAATAAATTTTACCTGAGGAAGAGAGAATGAAGGAGGTTTTGGAGTGACTCCTAAGAGGAATCTCTCTAGATTCGAACGGCCCTTTGTTGAAGAAGACCACCACCACATTCTCTCGGCTTTTCTTCTTCTTCTTCTTCTTCTCTCAATCTGTCTGGTTTCAGATCTTTATCCGCAAATTTGAGTCCACGGAAATGAACAGGAAGTTTGGAAATTTAATAATTTCTAGTCTTCTCTCATTAATACAAACACTTAATCCCAATATGGTAGCTTTATAATTTCCAACATAATTCTCTGTAAATCCCAATACCCAGATTCTTCCCCAAAAACTTCTCTTAAATCACCTCAAAAGAAAAAAAAACACCAAAGAACGAAACGAAACGGATTCTGGGTTTTTCAAAAAAAATCGAAACTTTGGATTAAGACTTAAGAGAAAATGAGAATCAGAGAAGTGGGGTTTTCTCGAATTTTGTTCAAAATTTTAGTCTTTTTAAATAGGTGAGATCCTGAAAGAGGAAAATGGGGACAGAGAAACTGAAGTAGAGAATGAATAAAGCTTTCTGAGTAGGATTGCTTTGTATTAATGGAAGAAGAAAACGAAGAGGACGAAACGCTTCTTCTCTTTCTCTCTCTTTCACTCACTCTGATCCTTTTTTATTTATTATGTAATTAATTTTTCTTTTTTTTGGTTTATTAACCCAACCCCCAAGTATGAAACGGAAGACTTTTCTTGAATTTTCTTTTGTTTCTAACAAATAAATTAATTAATTATAACAAAAATAACTCATATCTAGCTAGAATGAAAAAGAGGATTGCGATATTCATTATACATAATTATTTTTGTATATTTAACAGGGAAAAGAAGTTGTAAATATGAAGACATGATTACGTCATTACACCAACAAAATCCAAGTTGTCATATCGCAAATGAAAAAGCAAATTGTTTTTAGTCTCATTTGTTTATATCGACATATGCTCATGACCTTCAGCTTCGATATGTTTCTTTTAAAAGATAATTAACTAAATATGGATTGAATGTAATTGTTGAAATCATGAGGACGTTAGACATCATGACAACTAATTTAGTGTTTTTATTGATGTGTGGTGAGTGATAAAGCCTTCTATAAAGCCATTAATAAAAATTTTATTTTCTCGTAAGTTTTTTTCCGGACATAAAACATCAACTATTTTGTATAAAAGTTTTATGAAATATTAATGTTTTGTTGAGAAACTGTAAAGATACAAATTCAAAAACGGAAACTAGTTTGTGAAATGTTAATTAGTTTCTATCTTTTTCTTATTTCAAAATTTTATAATAATATTACAGCTAAATTTAATTTAACGTTTTAATATATCTAAATTTTATTTAGTTTTAAATGTAAAAAATAGATTCATTATTAAACATTAAAAATTTAATTGAAAGTTAGGAAAATTACAATTCTATTATTTATAACCAAACAAACAACTGATATAAAAGTTATAACCCTTAAAAATATGAATAATATTTTTGAGAAGATATTTTCTTTTTGTAATTTGAAAAAAACTTAAAAAGGAAATACAAATAAAAAATCTTAATAATAATAATTAAATCTAATTGTTAATTATGTCTATACAGTTAACATTTGTTAAATGAATATGAAAACAATATGTTGGAAACTGATTTTTATATTTAATGATATAGATTTTTTAGCATATCAGTGTTTTATAGCTCTGTATCAATGTTTTTTTGAAACTTAGATATTTAACCAAATTTTAGAGAAATGAAAATTATATATATACAAAATGATTTTTTATTTAAAAATTATTCATAACTCTAATATATTAAAATATTATTAGAACATTGCTGTTACACTTAATTTCAATTAAAAAAATTAAAAGATAAAAAAAATATTTCGATTAAAACTAAAGACAGATTTAATATAGTGGATATAGATGCAAATGCATCTATTAAAATATAAAAATGTAAACTTGTTTTCTTCTCCAAGTAAAAAAGCGGATTCAGTATGTGCTCTTCTCCAAACAAGGGATGCAAGGCCACGCTAGTTCTTTTCAAGGTGAGTGTCACATGAGTGATTGTAATTCTGTTGCGAAATTTTCATTGAGAATATAGATTTATCGGTCATCTTGTTGGTTTTTTTGTGTTGGTTGTTATCTGATTGTGCAAATACTTCAATTTTTTTTCAGGGAATCGCTTATTTAGATGTTGTAATGCATATTGCTCATTTTTTATTTGGATTGAAATTTATTTTAAAGATTTTCGGGTTTAGATAGGGTGATACAGTTATGTTTTGACCAGTTTAGTTTAGTTTGGTTTGGTTTAGTTATAATTGAATAAGTTTGTTTTTATAAAGAAAAAAATTTGTGGCAAAAAAGAATAGTCAATGTTTGTGAAATAAATCTGTTAAAATATATATATGTGGAAGAATAGGTAAATTTATCATAATTAAGTAAATTTATCATCAAATAAAAAAGATATGAAAATAATAAGTTTTGGCAAAGTTAAATAAATATGTAGTCAAAGAAAAAAAATTTGTGATAAGCTAATTAGTTTTCTTAAAGAAAGATAATTTTGGCAGAAGAAAAAATAGTCTATCAAATTATAATTAAATTTTTCAAAATTAAAAATATCATAAAAAACAACCCTATGAAACAAATATATAAAAACTTAATTAAACTTAAATAAAATAAATTTCTTGTTTTATATAATATGAAAAAATTAAATGTGATTTATTGCAAAATTTTAATTTTTTATTTTTATTTTGTTGAGTTAAAAATATTGTAATGGTGTTTCTGTAAATATTATTTTTGATATAACAATTTAAAGACATAATAAATATTAAGAGGAAATTAGTAACTAAAATAAAATTAGAATTATTTTAG
Organism: Schrenkiella parvula; assembly: GCA_000218505.1. Classification (NCBI taxonomy): domain Eukaryota; kingdom Viridiplantae; phylum Streptophyta; class Magnoliopsida; order Brassicales; family Brassicaceae; genus Schrenkiella; species Schrenkiella parvula. The sequence goes on from AFAN01000204.1 coordinate 20,881, forward strand.
TAAAAAAATGGCTTTTTATTATTAACGTAAAAGAAATTTTAAAAAAAGGAATAAAAGAGGAGAATGGAGAGTGTCTAAGAATAGTGGAGAGAATCTGAACACTAAACACTCAAGAGTGTGGTGTCGGAACAGTGGGCTTTCTGTTGACGCGTGTTTGCCAAAACTGCGTCGGTCTCTCGCGTTTTGCTCTTTTTCAAATTTGTTTTTTTTTCTTCCTTCTTTTTGTCTTTTTTTTCTTTTTTCAAATTAACCTTTTCTTAGACCCTTGGCTTTTTATCCATATGTCTAATATATTTTAATTGTGGTTAACAAGTACTAGCTAGACTCATGGTTAGAATATAAATTTGTCAATTGATTATATATTTAGATGACTACATAGATGAATAGCAACTAATCAAAAGGTTTTTGTGAAAGAGCTTTATATCTATCAAAGATTTGAAATATATTTTACACGTGTGGAAAGTGGTTATTTTAGATAAAGTCACGTGTCTTATAAATTTGTCGTTTCATCATCACACTACTCCAACTCGCAATGCCGCCAACGCTATTATGATTATATGTGTTGAACCGTGTGATGCGACGAATATGGTCATCTTTAGGGAAGTGAAGTGAGTCAGTGACCCTGGCTAAAGTAATCTACGCCAATAATGGGCTAAGCTCTGTTCTTTAGGCCCATTTGTTTATTTGTGTCGGGGCCATTATTATAAACTTAACACGAACATGAGGGCAAAGAAGGAAGAGAGACATAATTTCAACAAATGTCTGAAAAACCTTCAAACTCCAATAACCATTTTTTACTTAAAACGTAAAATTTCACTTAATCAGAACGATTTGACACCATAACCTGTTTTTTGTTGGTTTACTCGAAAGATGGTTTCCCGAGAAACTTGGTCAAACTTTGGGCCTAAAATCTTTAAAGGGCCCATTTAACTTAAAGAAAAAAAATCAGAAAACAGGGTGTTCTAATCTCATGTACTAAACCGGTTGAGATCAAATGCCAAAAAATTGGAGTTGGTTCATCGCTTACCCAAATAAATATCCAAAGTGTGTATCTTAATTTTTTTGGCTAAGCACATAAATGCTTTTACATGACTCGTATTCCTCATTTTATTCCCCATTTTTAGTTTTACCTGTAAATGGAATTATGTTCTATAATCTGTAAATGGAATTGAAAAATGTACAAAATTACATTATAATCTGATTGTGCGACTCGACATTGTTGAGTAGATATGCCAGTTCTGAATTAAGCTCCTATATCAAATCCATTCTTTAAATATATAATTTTGTAAAGTTTAATTATCAATCTTTAACACCATTTTTTTGGTATTAAATCGCGTATACTATTTTTATTTTTAGGATATCGTTTTTTTGTTGTTTTTTTTTTACTATTTTTTATCAGATTTATCAATTTAGATTGTATTATTATTATAAGTTAGAGATTCTGAATTATGAAAAAGAAAAAAAAAAGTTAGAGATTGTGAACCAAGAAGTGGTGTTTATTAACTAATAGATATAAGCTTGCCTAACTTTGAAGGAGCATTTGCAGTGTTCCCACAACTCGTCATCCACTAATCATTGATCAAAATACATATTCTTGAATTTTTTTATTATTGATGTAAAGAAATCATTAAAAAAGAAGACAAATGAAAATGGGTTAAGTATCGATTAGATGATCATTTGGTAAATGGTATAGTAGTATATATCGTATTTATGTCGTGTCATTACTAGTTATTCCACTAGTGATAGTGTCTTCGGTCTTCCTCAATTGTATTCTTCTTTCATCTTGGCTTATTAAAAGCAGACCAAATTGTTTTCTTTCTTATGTCACTTAACATATATTATGTGTTGGGGCTCGTTTAAACTCGGATGAACATACCTATAACTTGCATTAGCTATTCGTTCTATTATTCTTCGGACTCATTGATACAGTTTTTGTGAATTTTGTCAATAATACATTTATAGTATCGTTTTTTGGGTTAAAAAAATACTAATATACTTATTTTTAAACACATGTAGTTAATCTTCTTTTCTTCTGATCTCTGGACTTTTCTTTATCAGTGTACAGTCTTAAAACTTTTTTTTATAAAATAAAAACTTTATTTTTATTATATAAGTATATATAAAAGACTTTGGAAACAATATCATAACATTCACATAGAATCTAAGTAGAATATGCCATACAGTTATACACTTTGATTCTCATCTGTCCACGATCTATATATATGAATGAACAAATAACAAATCTTACGTAATTTATCATCAGATACGAGAAAAACGTATGAAAAAGAAGCTTTAAATTACGAATATTCCTCCTAAAAAAATATATCTTAATTAAGAAAAAGTTTGTGGATGATTACACTAACATAGACGATAATCCTAAACGTAATCACAAGTGATCAAATTAACATTTTCATCTTCATGATTAAATTACAATATATTCAACACGAAAAAAGGAGATTAATTACAATAATATGATTGAAATTTTATACTATAATATAAGTTTCAGCTAACGCCATTGTAACACAAATAAATATTCACGTAAGGCAGGTTCATGAACAATATGTTGTTTTCCAGGTGGAGCCAAATAATAAGTTCAAGATTAATTAGATTTCGAGTTTCATGTGTGAAAACATATGTTATGTATGTGTCATGGTATCAACGAAAGACTTGTTACACGATTCATCAGATTAAGTCAAGTTATGGTAATTATCGCTCAAATCGATTGTATTAGTTTCAACTTTAAGAAAAAATGAGGATTTAACTGAAAATTCGCAAATAGCAGATCTCTTCTTCTTCACAAAAGATTAGATTATAAATGTGTGACCTATAAAAATTTCGTGAACAAACCAACCTTTCTTTCTATAGGGATAACCCAAAAAAAAAAGATTAGTGTGAATGACTCTGATACCATATCACTATATATATATCACAGAGAACGACATTTTTAGGAATTTTGTGTTGTATTGATAGATGTAGCTTGCAAAAGATTATCAGATTATGGAGCTATAGGTTACTAAGAACAATAAAAAGAATATTTACATTCCAGAAATATACATATGTTTATCAAATATACAAAGATTTCTAAATTTTAATAGACTCCTCATCCCCACGTAATGTCCTAATCCTACTATTAAACCCACTTAATCACATCATGGCCTCTCCGGATGATCGCACCTCTTTAATATATTAATCTTTAATGATCCAATTATGCAACACCTTTTTTAGTTTTTTCATAATTGGATAATCTAAATCGAAAACCAGTCTCCATTAGATGTCCAAACCAAATAATACTGACCGCTAAAAAGTTTACGGTTTCTTATCACGAAAAAAAAGTTTACGTTTTTCCTAAGTAACTAGTTTTCTATGTCACATTTTTAGGTTGGTTTTGTTTATTCAATTTTTAAATTTTAATCAATTATTATTATTAATTGATTAATTTTGGTTTTCTGAAATATTTGTAAATCCTACTAAAAATTGTAATAATTAATAGGTAAAAATTAACTAATAATTCAGAAAACCAAAAAAAATAGTTTGATAATATTGATTAAAAAAAGAAAAATGGAACAAACAAAACCAATCTAAAAAGGTTTTCTGAATTATTATTAATAATTGGTTAAGATATATACCGTATTTATACACAAAGATATAGAAATAGTATGAAACAAGAAGCAATTTCTAACTTTTTGATTCAAATTAATGGAGAAATTTCATGATTGGCTTAAATATCTCTTTATACTATCTACTTTTTGTAAAGAGTGTATATGCCATATACCGATACGTAACACTCAACTATACTTACGGACGAATACGTTTTCTTACAAAGAGTTTCTTCCAAAATTCGAACTCATTTTTCATGTAGTATTCGGCCAAAATCCACAACAGAACCGAACTTTTTGAAAGCACGATTAAACAAATATTTGATGAGTTTTGGAAACCACATGCATTGTTGACACATCATAGAGTTAATTTTGTAACTTCAGCCATGTGTTATCCTTATGCATCATGTATATTGTAACCGTAAGCCTTGTCGTTTGTTATATTTGTTTTCAATACTTTTTGTATTAGTGGGAACTAAAGAGTTACGTTTCCTGCAAAAAAGAAAAATGAGTTACATATGAAGACAAAAAAAAGAGAGTTATACAATATTTTTTTGGTTAAAGTTTTGGTAAAGAGTCACATACTTACATGAATGTTAGTAGTTAGATAACAGTTAAAAGTAATTCTTTTTTTTTTCAAATTTTGAATTATATTTTCAAGTTGATGAATGTACCAATCAGACGCAACAGATAATATAGACAAACAATATAAGAAAAAGTTGATTGAACCATATAAAAAAATTTAGTGACTCATTAACCACAATATCGCGTTTTAATAGATTGTTTAGTCGAGAGTGAATATGATACAAAACGTTGCTCGACCATGTGTATATATACAGTCGCTTACTTAAGACATACATCAAACCAACAAACACAAGAACTTAAAACAAGATTATTTACACCTGAAACAACAGAAAAAAAAATGAAACCGTCTGAACAAGAAGCTCCGAAGCTTGTGGAGACATCATCAAACATATCGAATGATTCATCAGCATCTGAGAAAGGAGAAGCGACAAGTCAACAACAATCCAACAATGGTTATGCATTCACAGTTGACGAAGTGATCGAGCAACACATAGGAGCACTTGGGTTTGCTCAGATCGTGCATGCTCTCTTGGTCTCTATCGCTTGGACCTTCGATGCTCAGACCACTCTTGTATCCATTTTCTCCGACGCTAAGCCAGCTGCGAGGCTTGTCGTAACGGGAGCCATCGTGGAGGGCTCGTCGTTATGTGGATTGTCCACCGGAGAATGGGAATGGGTCGGAGGAAAGACTGACACTATTGTTTCTGAGTGGAATCTCATTTGTCAACATAAGTTTCTTGTTGCTCTTCCATCCACTCTTTTCTTCATCGGATCTCTTTTCGGTACGAATCCTAATTCAGTTACTAAAGTTTGGTATTTTACAGTTTGGTTAGTACAATTTTGTATACAATTGGTTTAGTTAAGATATTTAACAAAAGTATACTACACCCGTTTCATAAATAGTATCAGTTCGGTTGGTTTACATGATTCTCACGTTGCCTTTTTTCTTTTTGTCCCTCTTACAGGTTCTGGAGTTTATGGATATCTTGCTGATTCATGGTTTGGTCGAAAAAAGACTCTGTTTCTCTCTTGTCTATTAACGTTCGTCACGGCTTTGGCGATCTCCTTTTCCCCAAACATTTGGGTTTACGCGTTCTTGCGTTTTGCCAACGGGTTTTTTAGATCTGGAATCGGGTCTTGCTGTATCGTGCTCGCGACTGAAGTCGTCGGTAAAAAATGGCGTGGCCAAGTAGGGCAATACGGCTTCTTCTTCTTCACGTTAGGGTTTTTATCTCTGCCACTCATGGCTTACTTGGAGAGAAAGTCATGGAGAAACCTTTACCGAATCATATCCGTTCTTCCTCTTGGATACGCTCTTTTTCTCTTGCCTTTTGCCTATGAGTCCCCTCGATGGCTTCTTGTCAAAGGACGTAACAAAGAAGCCATGGTGGTCTTGAAGAAACTTGCGAGGCGCAATGGGAAACAACTTCCAGCTGATCTTAGCCTAGTCGATCCAATTCCAGCGAGAGGTGATCCAACTTCGTCATCTGAGAATTTTTGGAAAACGAAATGGGCAGTGAAAAGGATCGTAATGGTTATGATGGCTGGATTTGGCAGTGGTTTTGTTTATTATGGAATCCAACTAAACGCCGAGAATCTCAACTTCAATCTTTATCTAACTGTTGCGGTCAACGCTCTCATGGAGTTTCCAGCGGTTTTCATCGGAAGTTTCCTCCTTGGGGTCATGAACCGCCGTCCACTATTCTCGAACTCATCATACCTGGCTGGAATCTCGTGCCTACTATGCGCGGTTCTCTCGCTCCACCGTGTGACCCGTGCCATATCCGTTGCGAAATGGCTGCAGCTTGCAGTTGAGGCGGTTGGGTTCATGGCGTCCTCAACAGCGTACGACGTCTTATATGTCTTTGGCGTCGAGCTATTCCCGACAAACGTCAGGAACTTTTCGGTTTCGCTTTTGCGTCAAGCCTTCATGCTAGGAGCCTCTGCTGCACCGTTGCTAGTTGCATTGGGAAGGGAAAGTGCAATGATGTCGTTTATTGTGTTCGGCGTTGCGTCAGTGTTGAGCGGCGTGGTGAGCCTCTGGCTAAGAGAAACGCGTAACGCTCCGCTTTATGAAACACTAACGCAGCAGGGGAAAGCGGAAGAGATGGAAAACGGAACGGAACACTCGTGATCACTAGTGCTGTTCCTGTATAATATTTATGTCCAATAATTGGAAAAATGTATAATCTTTCGGTTTTCCATCAAAAATTGTGTGCAACGTTGATTGTTTATTTTAAAGAAACGTTAATCTGAATAGCCAGAACCAAGACTGAGTGTTGCATGAATTGATTGACAGACCGAACATAAAACTCATATGGACACATGGGTAAGGAAAAAAGCGATCTAACCTTGATTAAAGGAAAATTGCTGTTCGGACCAAAAAGCATCAAGTGATAAATAAAACCAAGTCTTTCTGTTCGCAAGCATTAGAGAAAACAAGAATCTGACAGTGCTCAAAAAAGGTCGAGCGACAAACATTTTATGATGGGTTTTGCTGGTGAGTTTGTCTTCTTCTTCCTCTTAAGCAGCAGGAGCTTTGGGCTGCGCAGCTTCTTCAGCTGCAGGAGTCTCGAAAGTCTCTCCAACTACAAGATCTGGGACATCATCATCGTCCTCTTCTTGGATAGTTGCTGGAACATCAGCTCCACTTGGTGCCTGTTTCTGGAATTGCTCTGCTAGTTTCTTCAGGTTGTCCAAATTATCAGGTCCTGAGATTCCCAGAGTAAAAGAAATCAGTTAATTCAAGGAATCATTAGTTTGAAAAGGACTTAGGAGAGGGTAACATTAAATGGTGCATACCAAGTTGGCTGATAATCTGAGGAAGTATGTCTTGCAATTCTGCAGGAAAAAAATCAGATTTCGAAATTAGAATACGCATACCCAGAGAAGTGTATTGGATCATGGTAGATCATCTATATGTGTGGACACAACACTTACTTTTCGTCTGTGGTGTACCGCTCACAACCCATGTGTTAGCAGCAATCGAAGCTTGAACTGTAAAAGAAACATAGAAAGAGAAATGCGATGACCATATTAATACAGTGAAGGCTTCAACCAAATGTTGAGATTTATAAAACGAAAAAAGTTGGGAACTTTACCCTTAGGGTTAATGAACTGAATAACAACATCGTCCTTAAAGATGTTAACTTCTTCAATGGCGGGAATAGAGTTCACTCCAACTCTCTTAAGAGTGCTCTGGAGCCTCTTGTCATCGGTCGTGGTCGTCTTGTGGACAGCCTTCTTCTTTCTGAAATGAGAGATAAACATAGTTCAGCGAAACATAACATTGCCTAATGATGAAACTGAAAACGGCAGAACAATAATTCCAATTCAAAAAGACTTTATTACATACCTTCTAACTGTCCCTTTTCCGCCAGTGCGGACAGTGTTAGCCATCTTCATCAACTTTTCCCTATTCATCTGTTGTATGAAAAAAAACACACAAAGCTAAAACCTTTAATCCTAAAATGTATCTAAGAAATTCGAGGGAACGCATAAATATCTACTCTTCACTGAATCAATTAGGCATACTCACACAACAACTAATCCCTTCATCATTGAGAAAACAAACTAGAATTAGGGAACAGGGCAGTTAGAAGTACAAAGTTAGTGTTGAACTATGAGCTTAACCTAAAGTTTGAACTTTTTCAATCGATTTAAGTATCCATTCCTCGATTAGTGTGTTCAATAAAGATACTCAATGATAAAGACAGTAACACGTATCAATGAAAAAACCAAATGGATCGAGAAAAAAAAACATGAAACTGATCTTGACCACTTCAGCTAAGACAGAAAAAAACGCAATAATGACAACAATCGATCTTGTCGGAATGAAAAGGAGGAAGAGCGATTAGATTACTGAAGTGGGTTTTACCTTGTTATTCGATTTCTAGGGTTCTTCCTTCGACGAAGGGTATAAGAAAGAAGATAAGAAAGAGAGAGAGAGACGAAGAGATCCAAGCGGCGCTGGAGGGTTTTGCCCTTTAAGTAAAATGCGATGCCTTAGCCTTTAACACGAATACAATTATTATATAACACACCATCCACCGGTCAGTATCTCACGTTACTTAAAAAAACTCTCCTTCTCTACCGTTCGATATTACTTTCCATAAGCCACGATTATATATATCTGGACCATGGGCCTAAATCTATGGCCCATTTCAGTTTCCAAATTTTGCTTGTTGTCTGTAAAATGCGTAATTATTGGAACACTAACTAAAACACTAAACACTTGAAGAGTTCTGCGAAATCCAAGAAGTACAAGTTTATGTAATCAAGAAGTAAAAAAGCTAACAATAAAGTTTCATTCTTATGTAATTTTGTAATTGTAGCTCACCAAAAAGAAACCTAACAATAAGAGTAAATGTATTGTCCCAAAACTTCTGCAAAATCCGACGAATACAAGGCATTTCTAAAGTAACAGACACATTTCAGTTCCTTTTTGTTCCAGCTAGAACATACCGCATTAGATGATCAAGACATTGTTTGTTTTTTCTTCAATCTTCCATTAAGCTTGGAACTCAAGGAAGAGCTTAAGCTTCTGCAGCAACATCTCATTCGTTCCAAAAGGCGGTTTCTTGCTTCCGATCCAGTCTCTACCAAGAATCCCGGTTCTGTCACTGTTGAGCATCTCGTCGCGGAATGTAGACAGAATCTGGTATATTGATATCCTCAAAACATCTGTAGCTGCATACGCGTAAGAGTATAGCGCCCCACTCCTCCTTTTGATTGGTTTAACATCTTTTCTCACCATGCTCGAGGTCGCCCATTTGATACTAGCAGGTCCCAACAGTTGTTGCGGCGATTGCAGATTATTCTTCTTCCCCATAAACGTTTCAACAGCTAGCAAAAGCGATAGAAGCGTTGAGACAACATCAGCGTTCCCACCAGACAGTTGTGCTACTCCAAGCCTGTCTTCCTTGTGAGAGATTGAAGTCAGCGAGGCAGTTGTTTGAGCACACCATGCATATAGCTACATATATCAGATACAGAGCAAATAGTTATTGGTTACAGCTACCAGAAGAAATCATGGAGAAAAAAGGCAGATTATTTTGAATTGCATCTTACCTGGAAAGACTTAAGTGATTCGCCAAATTTAGGATCGATATATGACTCAGTTGGCTGCTGGAGTGGTGTCTGATAGCCTTTTTCAGTAAAGGTGTGGTCTAGCCCAGAAGCTAACTTGGAGGCAAGCTCTTCTAAAGGCCTCAAGCATAAAGTGATTACTCTTTTGTAAGTCTCGCTGGACTCCTCGAAGAAAGCAGCACGACGCCAAGTGTCAACATTGTTCTGAGACACCATGTAGAGATCAAGGTATGCAAGAGACTGCTCAAGGGAACCCGGAGCACTCCCTTCTAAAGCAGCAAGAAGAGGCTCGCTTGGATTTGTTTCTGCTGCAGCAGATCCTTTCGGAGGAGCAAAAGCAAAGCGTTTTGTGTGCAGAACCTGGAAAAGAAAATGACAATCATAACAAGGCTCTTTTGGATGTAAAATCTGGAATATTGGCCAAATTTTATGATTCCCTTGATACGGTGAGAAGAAACACACAGAAAAAAACTCACAGATGACCCTTCAAAATGTCTAGGCACTAGACACGGAATAATAAGCTATCCATGAAAAGTACACAATTTGATTAATAATTTCCTTGTCTGCCTCACCAATGTTTCAAGAAGTAGTACATAGAAAAAGGCATGCATCTATGCTTATCGATACAAATTTCTATTAGATTTTACCACACACATCTAAAACACATACAAAAAGACAGGTTGCAAGTGTTTGGCCTCGACATGGGGGTTCCAAAACAAAACAAAAAAACTAATTCCAAACAACATCAATGCAACATTTGATGGCAAACACAGCTAACTTGCAGTTGGTTTTCAGATTCTTATCGGTCGAGTTTTGCATCACTTGAGTAATAGTGAGTTCTAACTCTTCTGCAATCTACAGGTCACCTCACCTAAGTTCACTAAAAAGTAATGGGGATCTACACATTCAATCTAAATAGTTATATCACCAACCAGTTACATCTATCGATATAAGCAAAGTAAATATGCAAGTCAACAAAGACAAGTCAAAGCACATGAACAAACCTGGTGTATATGGTGAGTCACTTCCCAAGAGAGAATCAGGCAGAAACTGCCGGCATAAGATATGACCTGCTCACCAAAAAATCTCGATAGGGACACAAGCCCACCCGACCAGTCTAGCAGAAACAACAGCATTATCGTTGACAGCACATAGAGCACACCTGATAGCTTCAGAGCTTGTGTTAGAGCCGAGGGGAGACCAATCTTGAAGCTGAAGAACGGTGGACGCTGTTTGGAAAACACAAGTAATAATCAGCGAAGATACAAATTGATGAAATTAAACAAATTGATTGTTTTGTTCCGAGAAGATGAAGAGATACAAAACGTAGGAGCAATATGCCCGTTTCCGAACCTGAATGATGGGAAACTCCAATACCCATCGCTGCTTGTGGACGAAAAGCACAGCGTAAAGCAATCCAGTCACAAACCCCCTAAACCCTATTCTTCCAATCGCTCCGAGCGAATCACTGGACAAGCAAAACACAGCCGCGGAACAGAATCCGGCGAGTGAAGTGGCGGAGACGAAGAGCGCGATGCGCAAGGATACGCGAGCACGGCGGCGGAACTCGGGATCCGAGAAGTGACGGAGAAGGCCAAGAGCGAATTGGAGAGGAGAGAGAGGAGAATCTGAGGTCGGGGAAGAGAGGAGAGCGAGTGAGATAGAGAAGATAAGCTGTGAGGAATGGAAGACGAAGAAAGTGAATAAAAAGGAGATGATGGAAGTGGTGGAGAAGAGGAAAAGGTTGAAGAAGAGGAAGACAGCCGATGAAGGTATTGATTGCCAGATAAGAAATGCGGCGAAGCGGTGACTCACCACCGTCTCCGGCACCGGAGGAGAAGGCATATCGCCGGCAATAGTTCTTTTTTTCCCCCTTTTTGCTAGACTATTATTTTTTTTTCTAAAATGAGTTTCGTGTCCGAACTTAAGCGGGGGCCGTAAAGTCAGTGAGCGAACGAAGAGAGGGAGAGAGAGAGAGAGTGACGAAGGCTTTAGGGATTCAGGCTCTGATTGGACACCAACTATTTTTTTTTTTCGCGTAAAGTCGCGGCGCGTTTTGTTCACGCCATCATTACAAGGCTTTTGACAGCCCATTGGGCCTTTGAATCTTCTCTCGTAAGTGGTAGCCAAATTAGTGAGATAATTCAACTTATTTTATGTTTAACTTTGGTCTTGTTCAAAACTTTTAATGTTCTTTTTTTTTTAACTTTTGGGATACATAAACATGCAGAATATCGAGAAATCTCTCAAAATAAAGTTCAAGAGAGGGAAACAAAAACCCAAATAGAGAAAATCAACGATATAAAAAGATGCTAACTAATAAACTATTAGCACTAAAACTGAAACTGTTAAACCGATTCTTACCCATAATCTTTTCTACATAAATCGAACACCTTTTCTATAGAGTGATAATGCTTTCATAGACTAAACTACATTAGTTATATTTATTGTTCTTAATATTTGACTGAACTACTCTGGTATCTATTCTGATCAGTTCCATTTCTCATTATTAATCATTCATCATAGTTTTTTTTTCTCTTATAACTTCTCAAAAAATGTTTTTCTGAATATTTAAAAAAAGAAAATTAAATAATACAGCATATCCTATTGATGGAGTTATGTTGCATCAACATGTTTATCTCGGACAATGTAAGTTCCTCAGGCACAATAAAACAACTCAATGTAGATAAAAGCAATTCTTAAATCTCAAATATAGATAAATCACACACTGTGGTGATAACTGATAAGCTTGTTTACCTGAGACTCAAGAGTCATGTATATATGAGAAAGCATATTACTTCTTGGCTGCACAAACATTCTCCAAGTACCAGTCATAAGTTTGGCGAAGACCATCTCTGAGAGAAACCTTTGGTGTCCAACCCAAAGATGCGAGGTTCGAGCTGTCCATCAGTTTTCTCGGTGTCCCATCTGGCTTCGTGCTATCCCATCCAAGCTTCCCTTCAAAGCCGACGACTTCTTTCACCAGTTCAGCCAACTCTTTGATAGTCACTTCTTGACCGCTTCCTATGTTAACATGCTCCAACCCGCTGTATTGGTCCAATAGGAAAACGCAAGCATCAGCCAAATCATCGACGTGCAAGAACTCCCTCAATGGACTACCCGTGCCCCACACCACAACCTCCTCTGCTCCATTCACTTTCGCCTCGTGGAACCTCCTCATGAGAGCAGGAAGCACGTGCGAATTCTCCGGGTGGAAGTTGTCATTAGGACCGTAGAGATTAGTGGGCATGCCAGAGATTGCGTCCCATCCATGCTGAATCCGGTAAGCCTGGCAAGTCTTGATCCCTGCGATCTTAGCAATAGCGTACCACTCGTTGGTTGGTTCAAGCGGTCCGGTTAGCAAAGCAGACTCAGACATAGGCTGAGGAGCAAATTTGGGGTAAATGCAGGATGATCCGAGAAAAAGGAGCTTCTTCACGCCGTGCTCATAAGCAGAGTGGATCACATTGGTTTGGATCTGGAGATTGACACCGATGAAATCAGCAGGATAAGTGTTGTTAGCGTGAATCCCACCAACCTTAGCTGCTGCTAAGATGACATAAACTGGCTTCTCTTGAGCAAAGAAAGATTCAACATCGGCTTGGCGGGTGAGATCAAGCTCGGCGTGTGTTCGAAGGACGAGATTGGTGAAACCCAATTGCTGGAGCTTGCGAACAATGGCAGATCCAACCAAGCCGCGATGACCAGCAACGAAGATTTTGGCCGATTTGTCAGTCATCGACGAGCCTGACGACGCCATCTCTGCACATTGAACACGCTGCGAAATTAAAGACTAGGGTTTTGGCGATTTTATTGCTCGCGATATCTTATCACTATACAAGAGAGGTCACAGGTTCGATCCAAATCAAAATCGACGATACATTTTTTTAGTTCCGTCGCAGATTCCATACAAATGTCAACAATATGAAAGATTCAATATCAGATTAATTGAGATAGCTATAAATAATGGGACGTACCTGAGCCGATCGTTTCCGCCATTTTCGAGTCTTCTAGTTCAAAGTTACAAGAGAGAGAGAGAGAGAGACAAAAGGTTACAGAATCTGAGAGATCGTGAGACGAATTTGGTCAGCAAAGTTTTATTCTTATATATTTTAGGAAATTAAATTTCTGGAGATCTGAAAGTGTTGACTTTTTTTACCAAAAGGTAACGTAATATCTTTAATTTGTATGAGGCTCTTGAATCTCGACTGATCCAAATCACGTGGCTCAATATAGGCCCATCTATTTTGAATAGCTAACCGTATTGATAATCATATTAAACCGAACAATTCCGGTTTCCCATTTAATACGACGAAACACCCAAGTCCAACCCATGCACGTATTATTCTTACCTACCAATCGTTCACCACAAATTCGATTATAGATGTCAAACTGATTAGGTTCAGACAAGTTGAATATGGCACCAAATCGATTATAATTTTTTTTTTCACCATCAGAGCGATTATTATTTAGCACAATCAACTCGTGATCATGTATATATTGAGGTAATTTAGAAAAGAATAGCATATAATAGATATTTTATTCAATATGTAATTTTCAAAAGAAAACGGAGAAAGAAACACAGAGAGGTTTTATTTTAAGTCAAAGCAAATATTGAGTCTTGTCCTATCACAAGTCTCACATTGTCTTGGACGAAAACTCGGTAACATTAGCTTTCTTGAACATAACCAAGAACGGCTTAGCTCTTAAAGCTAAACGCCGAACGCCGATTTCATCCACGAATATTCCAACATCGCTGCAATTTGGAGCACTAGATTCCCAATCCCGAGGACAAAATACAAACTTGTAAGCATCATCTCCACATCTCTCGATCTTGAAGAAACTCTTCAACGAATCTTGATCAGACCCTTCTGGCTTAAGACCAGCCACCACGAAATACTGCTTCCTCAGTTCGTCGAACTCACCGACTCGCCAATATGTTGACTGGATGCAGATCGTGGCTCCAATGTCCGTTTCGATGTTAAGGTCCTGTGATTCAAGAACGGCCGCAATTCTGGGCCTCCAGTTTGAAAATTTTACGGGAATGCCCTCTTCGAATTCAGATGATTCCTGCACGATATCGAAAGGACATAGCTCACCACCGCGGCCTGCTAGAGTCACGCCGCCGCCTTGGCCGCGGATAACCGGGAGAACATAGTAACTGCCGCGGAAAATGATGTCGCCGTCGATGTCAAGAACCGCACCATATGTGTTTGTGGCCAAAACTGTGGTTAAGGCAAGAACGAAGTAAAACGTAGGATTCATGGTTTCTTTGATGGAAAATATGAGTTGATGTAAGACTTATTTATAAAGACACACTAGTATAGCCAATGGTGACTGGATGAGGCGGCTGGCTAGCCAATGGTGACTTAGCTTGTGAACTATAAACTCTCAATATTTATATGATTTTAGGCATACTACACCTTGAGAAGATGATCATATCTTCCTCTATTCTACACACGTTTCTTTTATTTCTTTATTATATACTTTTGTCAGGTTCGATTGGGTTTTTGTTCAAATTTTTTGTTTTCTTGAAAAAGCATGGGAAATGATTCTACTTGTCTAATTTGGCTTAATATGGTTTTATTTTTTCCTTTCCTAAAAGCTTATATCTCCAATTTCGAAAAATGATTAAAGCGTTCGTTCGATTATTTTTACTCTCTTTTTTTTGTCAACATTTCACTTTGTTTTTATTATGTTTTTCCGGATATCGGGACATGGCAAATAATAGAAAGATATATTTGTTTATGTTTTTTTTAGTGTCTATTGCAGTTCAATTTGATCAAACCAACCAAAATGGACACGTAATTGACACTTTGATTATAATCCATACATGTCATGTGTTTGTCTTTCTCTAGGCAAAAATACTCATATATAAAATTTTAATGTCATGTGCATGTCATGTTAGTTTTGGAGAGCATTGTATAAGAATAACATCATAAATAAAACTTAACTATTATTGTTAACATGTGTTTATGGATCTGAATTCAGAACATAACACAGTAATAATATTAGTACAAATTAAATCACTAAATTTAATGTTTTTCATCAACTAAAACTTTATTTCTAATGAGTAGATTGAAGTACCAAAATAAATGCTTCAAGTGTGATGAATTTTTTTTTCTCAAGACTTCAAACTTTTTTCTTAATAATGTGAAATGAAAAAAGTAAATGTTTTATATTAGGGTAATCCAAAAGCAGAAGCTCGGAACTAACACGAAATCATATAGTTATCTTCATTGCAATAAACATGAACGTTCTACTATATATTTTAATAAACATCTTAATCATTGACTTTTTTCAATTATTTCATCAATTTGTATATGTATGGTCCAATTTTATATTTTTTAGATGTTTTTCGAGGTAAAAATCGTTTTGTTTGGAAATAACCAGAACGTATGAAACTCATCATCTACTGGGAGGCAAACTTATGTTATGCTCTGGGTCGATGTCCTACGAAGAATTTGCTTGAAATCAGTTAACTGACACGATTACAAAAGTATTTAGAAAGATTTAAAAGGTTTACTTTCCAAAATGTTCCGACACTTAAAAAGATTTAACTTTTTTAAAAGGAAAAAAAAAATATGTTTCGGTCGATGATTTTACTTTTTTTGGTTATGTTTTTTTCCAAAAATAGAAAATTTTCAAAGAATGGAAACGATGGGGTTGTTTATGTTTTTTGGTGACAGTTCAATTTTAATAAACTAGCCAAAATGGACACGTAATTGAAATTCTTGGTAATCCTTTGATAAAATTGTCATATGTTTGTCATTTTGATGCCATGTGCATGTCATTGTGGAGCAGTAGAGGCTTCAAGAGTGATTAATTTCCTATTTTACTATTGGAAACTGTTTTCTGTTAATCAGATAGTTATTTTCATAAATTTCTAACGAACATTCTATTCATTCAATATATTTTTGGGGGTTAAAGTGAAATCAAAAGTTGTTTTCATTTGTTGGCCTCGTGCTTGGATAGTTGAATTTAAGATCCTATTCCATATTAATATGTTTTTCGCTTTTAATGCATCAATTTAGAATCAAAGAGAGGTTAAAAATTAACAAAAACTTATCATGCATATACGTATTAAATTATTTTGACAGCAGTAGGCTAGTAGATCTATTTTCTTTATTAGCCTCGTGTTTTGGCGAGATTCTCCTCGTGTGATTTTAAAATATTTGAAAATCCATATTACGATTGCGATGATAGTTTGGTGAATAATGTTTTATCTATTTATTTTCGTCTATATAGACGTCGAGCACTAAAAGTGGTCTTTGGAACGTGCAACGTGAGTCTTTTTTTTTTTTCACTAAAAAATTATATTGAAACCTCAATTCAAACACGAAATTACAACATAGCCGACAAGTTCCGTAAAACTTCCGGAGTTAGAAGCCAACGGACAAAGATAAGTCTCTGGAGCCAAATAAAGACAAATCTCCGGTAATAGACAAAGCAAACTAGCACGCATATGTACATTCAACCAGATTAGATTAAAGCTAGAAATCCAAGACAAAAAATGCTGTGAAAAGGAGAGAAAGCTGGAGGACCATCCAATAGACTAGTTTTGGGACACTTCATAAAGAATTAATGATAAAACCAATAGAATCGAAATTTAAAATAAAATTGGAGTAATAGAAAGAAAGCAGTGCTTTGAAAACCGGACCGAACTACCTAGTTCAACCAGTTAGATTGGGAATCGTTCACTTAATCGTGACCGGGTTAAGCTAAAAACCGGATTTGAGTTAAATTGCTAAAACCAGTTAAAAACCAAGAAAAAACGGTGACCCGATTTAATTTTAGAATTCGGTTCATCAAATTTTTTCGTTTTTTTTCTTTCATTTTTTGAATCATAATTTGAATGACAATTAAATATACGTGTGGGAATATTTCTTTCTCTTTCATTTTTGTATGTTTTTTATTTAACCTTTTTTTCTAACTCAAACTAAAGGAATCTAAAATCATCTTTAATTTTTATTAAATGGGATCTAATTATTTCCTAGTTAAAGCTTAAACGAAATATAAGAAAAAACAGACGAAAGATGTTTTATTCCAGATTTGATGAACAAAGGAAACAGAGATACTGAGAATTATAGAGAGAGAGAGTCTCTTTATTATCAGCCTCAGGCTATAGCTCTCGTCTCTTACTTTAGTATTCTTTTCTCTCACATAGATATAGACTTGAACGAAGAACCCTCTGTCACAGTAGTTTTCTTGAACATAACCAAGAAAGGCTTAAAGCTTAAAGCCAAACGCCGAACACCGTATTCATCCACAAAGATCCCAACATCGACGCAATTGGGCCTGCAAGCTTTGTGGCTACCTGCACAATCCCGAGGACAGAACACAAACTTGTAAGCATCATCTCCTGATTTTTCGATTTGGAAGAAACTTCTCAACGAATCTTCTCCGAACCCTTCTGGCTTCGGACCAGTTGTCACGAACCACCTCTTTCTCTCCTTGTCGAACGCATCGAGCCACCAGTAGGTTGACTGAACGCAGATCGTAGCTGCGATGTCCGTCTCGATGTTGAGGTTCTCTGATTCGGGAACGAACCCAACTCTAGACCTCCAGTTTGAGAATTTTACAGGAATGCCTTCTTCGACCTCGGATGGTGCTTGCACGATGTCGAGGGGGCATGGCTTGCCACCGCGGCCGGAGAGGGTCAGGCCACCGCCTCGGCCTCGGATGACAGGGAGAACGTAGTAACTGCCGTGGAATATGATGTCTCCGTCGATGTCAAGAACGGGTCCGGCTGCGTTTGCGGTCGCGGCCAAAACCGCGGTTAAGGCAAGAAGGAAGCAAAACATAAGATTCATGTTTTTTGGGTTTGATGTAGTTTTTGAGTTGATTTGAATTTTACTGGATGAAGAAAATATGAGGTAAAGTGATCACTATTTATACACATATAGCTACACGCATAGGTGAAGCAAAAAGAAAAAAAAGTACAGGCTTAGGTTTTGAATTTTTTATCTTTAAAATTAAGCAGTTGAAACACATTGAGATGTGAGAAGATGGCTATCTATTTTAAGATTTTTGTATTCTCCAGTTCCCTCACACGTACGCTTCTTTAATTGTTTGTTTATTTTCTTATGGGAAAGATAAGCGGTTTAGCTTGGTTTTGGTTAATAAGTAAGATCGAATATGTTCAATTTCTTTATTTTTAAGAACATAAACTAACTTAAAATGGTTTGCATATTCAAATATTTTTCTAGAAGAATATGTTCATTCAAATTTTTATTTTATATGTTTTTAATTTAAACATTTCGAAAAGAAAAAACGAAAAAACTATGAATCCGAATAAAAAGCTTATCTTTGTTATTTTTACTGGTTCAAACTGGTTTGGTTCGAAATTGACCACTCTGGTCAAGAGTTTGGTTAACCATTAATAGTTTGATCCTTGGTCCACACCGTGGCACGTTTATGTGTAACCTGCGGGCATATTATATGCAACTTAGGCTCTTTATTATCATATTATATGCACGTTTAGTATCGAGTTTAACTTATAAAATGCCTTTCGATCTTTGAGATGTGATCACTCTTAAGAGGATAAGGATAGCAGCAAGGTTAGGTTAAACAGGTGTCATATTTAGCATCGTGATTTGTAAGATTCTCATCATGTGATTTAATTAAGGGCAAACTGTTCACTAATGAATGTCATTTTCAGTTTAATTTTCTCATTCATTGACTCGAACATATAAGCGTGATCCAAAAACTTTTTGTAGGCAATTTCTATATTTCGTAGAAGCTTATTCAATTTAGTTATGGTCGTTAACATGTTTATAGCAACGAGAAAATAAAAATATATAATTCTATTTATTTTAGGGAGAATTTGCCAACCAGTTAACATTTTCTTTTGTAAGTTTTTTTCTTCAAATTTTTTTAAAATTATAATTTTTAAATTCAATTTGTTACAATATATAAAAAATCAAAATAATATTACAATAATTATGTTATATTTGCCACAAAATAAATCAAAATATTATTACAATATATCAAATAAATAGAATGTAAAGATTATGTTATACGGAAGATATCATGTTTGTAAACTCTATAATTCAGAGTTGGGCTAACAATTAAGGAGTGATTTTCTCTCATTTCAAATCTGTGGTCGACAAAATAAAATGAATACATGAGTTATCCAAAGATCAAAATCAAAATGATCAACACGGTTCTATTTCAAAATAATAATAATAAATTAATAATATTAATAATAATAATAATAATAATAATAATAATAATAATAATAATAATAATAATAATAATAATAAT